>CAKAKR010067968.1:11990-44989 GCA_916700685.1 Adelosebastes latens | reverse complement strand
AACAGGCAACAACAGCTGTCAGTGTGTCAGTGTGCTGACTTGACTATGACTTGCCCCCAAACTGCATGTGATTATCATAAAGTGCTCATGCTCATACATACACGTGTTGAACTGAGATTCAAGGTGAGCTCAGATAAATGCTTCTAGTTTCAAACTGTGCACAGTGAAGGTCAAACATCCCAGTCAAGTAACAAGAAGCAAAAACATTTTTTTTAATGCTGTCACATTAATATTTTCAGCTGGACTCTGGATAATATAAGCAAAGTTATGATATAGATCAGAACGTTGACACGTCCTGGCTACTGTACCCTGACTACTACTTCTGACTACAGGGATGTGTGCTGCTCTTTAGAATCTCACCAAGCATGGGAGTGCCAACTTTCAATACTTTATAATACTTTTCCATACCCGATGCACACATTTTGGTCAGTATAGTAATGTATTTAGGTTTGATATCAAGTCTTAAAGGTGCAGTGTGTAGGATTTGGTGGCATCTAGCGGTGAGGTTTCGGATTGCAACCAAGTGAAGCCTCTCCCGTGTGCCAAGCGTGTAGGAGAATTACGGTGGGCGACGTGAAAACGCGAATGTCCCTCTCTAGAGCCGGTGTCTGGTTTATCCGTTCTGGGCTACTGTAGAAACACGGCGACCGGCTCCGTGCAGAGGACCCGCTCCCTATGTAGATATAAACGGCTCATTCTGAGCTAACAAAAACACAACCATTCTTCTGATTATACACTAATGAAAACATACTTATTAATATTCTATTTAATTTCTGCCAATAGCTACCCCCTAAATGCTACACACTGTTCCTTTAACTCTAATACAATTTATTTTGTGATGTTCACAACTTTGAAAACTGACATTTAAAAAAAAAAAATGAGCAGCAGCATCTTTTACCAGAAACACGGTCTTCATTATTCTGGATAATCCAACTTCACCTTCAACAGCTCTCGTAGGGGCTGTTTCTTAAGGATAATGTAGTTGCAAAGAGAACTATTGCCAAATGTTTTATTATGTTTAAATGGCCTTTTAACAACATGGCTTGAAAATCAACGCTGTATTCCTGCTGGTAGAAAGAAGGGACAATTTAAAGAGAACAGAGAAATGCAGCGCCTGAATCATTTCCTGACATTAAACGTCACACTCATAATAAATTCTAGTCTAATAGTTTGAAGATCAAAGTACCTTGTCAGTTTTGAACGCCACTCATCGTCTGTTCTCTTTGTCTTTTAACCACAGTTATAAACTGGCTGAACAAGCAGCTAAATGAGAAGCAGCTGTCCAGAAAGCCCCAGTCTGAGTCTCTGGACAATCCTTCACTTCTGTCCACAACAACAGGACTGAGGGTAGGAGATACTTCTAGCCGTACTAAACCAAACCTTCCCACTTGTAAACATGTACTGACTGTTACCACTGACACCAGTTAAAGAGATCGGTGTATTCCCCCCAGGCCCAGTTCTATCCTCAGACGGGCAGACCTGCTGGATCTCCTGTAGCAGCTGCTGATTTCACAGCAGTGCAGCCAGCCATCAGACAGATGTGAGTATATTCTTTCTTTCACTAGTATATACTGAGGCCGGTACTACTAAGAGAGTTCAACATACCCGGGGTGTCTTCTCCTTATCTGGTTTAACTAACCCTAACAAACGAGATCCCGCTAAGCGGTCCTACGAAGGTGGTTATCAACTCGGTAAATCAACCCGGGGTTTCTCAGTCTGGCTGCGAGCGCGTTCACATGAACGGGGCGGTGTTTGCAGCATATGACCAATCACAGACATGGACAAGTCCACAGACTGCGGACAGACAGGCAGAGAGACACATTTTACAAAGGAAGAGCTATAACTATATTAGACAAATACGAGTTAAACACTTAATCAGACTAAAAGTAACACAGTTGAAGCTGCCAAATGCAGGAAGGACAGCTGGTAACTGAAAAAAATACAGATGTGTAAATGCGTAAATTAACAGACTTATTAATTTAACGGAATACTCCAAAGTCAGAAAGTCGTCTAGATGGGGCAGTGATGTATAAATATCTTTTAGAAGTGTTATGGATGAATGGATTGCACTTCATTGTTCCCTTTAACAATGATGTGGTGTGTGTGACTATTTCAACCTTCTTTCAGCTGCGTCCTTCTCTCCGGTGGTGTGAAACGGACTCAAGAGCAAGTTAAAAAAAATTAATATAAAAACATAATTCAAAATGGTAAACACCCACAACATAAATCCAGCTGTCCTTCCTGCATCTGTCAGTTTAAACTGTGTTGTTTTCAGTCTGGATTATGACTAACTTCTTCATATGTGTGTAATATGATCATACAGACTGCTCACCGAGCTCTGATTGGTCAGCAGGCGGTGCTTTTACACGAGTCGATCTCTTATCTGGAACATAACCTGCTCCGGAGCAGGTTAGCCGTTCAGCATCAGTTACCATGGTGATCTACCCCGGTAAGAAGTGATCCACCTTCGTAGGACGGAAAACCCTGAAGGGTTAACCCCGAAGTTACCTCACTAACCCTAAATCCTGCTTCGTAGTCCAGGCCTCAGGTTTATATACTGTACTACTGGTGTATATACTGTACAATTAGGGCTGTCAATTGATTAAAATATTTCATCACGATTAATTGCATGATTGTCCATAGTTAATTGTGATTTATCGCAAATTAATTAATTAATTATTATTATTAATTATACGCATAATTATCGTGTTAACTTTGGCAGCCCTGTGAACAATACTTATTATGTACCACACACTTATCCAAGCTTTAATTGAGAATTTATTTCCAAAGGCTGCTTTCCATCTGAACATGTCGGTCATGTCTTTGGGGGAATTTATTTTGAGAACAATACTTTTAGGATATAAATGAGAGGACTGAAGGATACATGTTTCATTTTCACTGTGTTCCTCAAGCTTGTTGCTTTCTTCTCGTCCTCAGCGGAGACTCTGCTTGTCTGGATTCAAAGTACTTTGAGAGGAGAGATGATAGCATCCCGATCTACGGTCTGTCATCTAATCTGCTCCACAAAGGTAAATCCGCTCATCGCTTAGAGCGCTGCATGGACTACAAGCTTCAGAATATTCATCATTAACAGCAAATACTGGTTTCATTTGAGTGCTTTAGCAGAGATCACCATGTCCTCCAGCATTAGTAGTGCAAAGTGTTCGGTGTGTGGGATAAGGGAAGACACAGAGTGTGAAGGCAAAGTGTTTGTACCTGTTCTGAATAGTCCCCCTGCCCCCAAATGTGTGATGTAATGTAAATGCAAATGTATGTATATATTTATTACTGAAAATCAATTAAGAAGACAAATCAATGACACATATTGTCCAGAAACCCTCACAGGTACTGCATTTAACATAAAACAATATGCTCAACAGGCAACAACAGCTGTCAGTGTGTCAGTGTGCTGACTTGACTATGACTTGCCCCAAAACTGCATGTGATTATCATAAAGTGGGCATGTCTGTCAAGGGGAGACTCGTGGGTACCCATAGAACCCATTTACATTCACATATCTGGAGGTCAGAGGTCTTTGATAATGGACATGACGGTTTTTCCTCTCCAAAATTTAGCGTAAGTTTGGAGTGTTATTTAGCCTCTTTTGTGACCAGCTAGTATGACATGGTCGGTACTGACGGATTCATCAGGTTCTATAGTTTCATGTGATAGCAGTATCTTCACTCTTAAATCTGAGCCCGCTACAACCTAAAAAATTGCAAGATGCGTTAATGCGTTAGAGAAATTAGTGCCGTTAAAACGAATTAGCGTGAACGCATTAACTTTGACAGCCCTAGTTAATAAATTATAATAATTGTCCAAATCCTTGTTGATTTTATTTACTATATATTCACTATATTTCAACCCCTACTTGGAAGTCTTTATGGAAATAAAACAAATGGATCAAAATAAAAGAAATGGGATTTTTGAGTGACGCATCCATTTCCTTTCTTTTCTTTCCAGAGTTCCCTCAGCGAACAAAGCCCTCCATACCTTCTGCTTACTTCTCTGCATGAAGCAGAAGCAGCTCCATGTAATGACCAGCGTACAGAATGGAAGTAAAACCTTTAAAACTACTTCATGTCTTCAGCTCCTGTACAAAACTGTTACTGACCTTACTGTGTTAAATTCACATGTTTTTAAGTAGCTGTTGTTGCTGATGGTTTACACACACATCTATCTGCTGATGTGTATTTACATTAAATGTTGTTGAAACTTTCTGTTCGGTGGATTCCTGTGATCATGGACAATGTTTTAAAGTCTTAAATTAAAATATTCTATTTTTCCTAATACAGTGTATTTAGTTTGCCATCCTTTATTGTTAATATTGTGTTTTTATGTGTTTTCTGTTGTATTTCAGTTATGAAGTGAAATCTTTAATAAACGGCTCTTCCATCCTCAGCGGTGCTCACAGTAATTCCAGGGTAAATCTAGATTGGATTTATTTCGTCTCACCTCAAGTCCCCATCAAATATTGAAAATGTGTAAAATGTAAATATTGGTCAAGTTTACTATTTAATTGCTGGAGTCATCTGATGCTACAATTTAAAGAAGTGTTATCAATGTGTTTTCTCAAAATGAAGGTTCAAGGTTCTTTATTTGTTTTTTGTAAATTCCAGCAAAGACGTCATTGGCAATGAAAATCTTTGCTCTCAGGTTCCCTCAACAATGCTCATGAAATATATAGATATATAAAAGGGGAAATCACACCAGTAAAAGTAAAAGCAAAATGATAATCTAAGGCATAAATAGGGCTGTTAAAGTAAATATAAAACAGTAATGTAAATTTGTAATTTAGTTGTAGACAGTATTTCAGATGAGAAAACTGATTATAAACAGGATGTAGTATGTATATGCATAATGAGAAGTACTAAAATATATATACAGAGGTGTAAACAGGAATGTAGTATGTAATAATAGCTGCTATAACAGCTGTGGGTCGGGGCTGTGCATTTTGAGGAGGAAGAAGAGGAGGAAGAAGAAAAAAGGAAGACAAATGAGAAGTACAGGTCCATCATCATTAATCCTTTAAGGCATTAGCACGTTCCTTCTGCCTCAGTCGGGTCTTAAACTCACAACCTCAGACACCAAAGGCAAGTCACTATCTTGGAGAGCTTACTGCCTGGGAAAACTACCACATCACACTATGACTGAGGCAGTCGCCAGGGTTGCATGTAAAGGCAGATTTCAAACTAGTGTCAAAAATTCAATTTTCGAGACAAAATTCTGAGACTTTGCGTACTTAATTTAGACAACACGGAGATGTCGGTAATTTATTTTAATAAAGATTGATTTCTCCATAAGTGACAAACTTGTATTTAAAAATGTTTTTTTTCCATTGACTGCAATGGTTCACATGTGGATAGAATTCAAAATACTGTCCAAAGAAAAAATACAGTTTTTGAGATAAAAATCTGAAATTTGCCACCCTACATCTACCATGACCTCAAAATGTTGTCATTTATTGTCATGAACATTGGAGCTTTATTTAGGGAGAATTTGCAGTAGCTGTGTACAGTTACAGTTCACACTAAAACGTTCTGATGCACGGTGGGCTCAATTTATGATGATTCAAAGGATCAAAAATTATTAAAAAAAGTTATCTTTATAAAACGGTCACTCTATCCTGACAGTAGTACATGAGACAGGTAATCTGAGAAAATATCATGTGCCTCTGTGTCTTTTTGTTGGAAATTCATAATTTGAAAAAACGCTTATTTTAAATCCAAAGTGATTATTAAGACTCAGCACATCCGGAAATATGTGTCCATCTTTTAGATGGAGACATTATACTGTCATTCCCTCACTTTAAAGACGCCTCAAGAAGAAACTGGCTCAACTAACCCCGCCCTCCCCGACGGTAGGTGGCGATGTGCACTGTCAAGCTGTTTGCGAGCCTCCATTCAATCCAGAGAAGAAGAACACTTCCGGCGCACGTTACAGGCGCAATGCAGAGTCTTTTAGTCAATGTTGTATCTGATTTGAGTGAAAGATAAACCGAGTTAACTGATCTGTGGACTATCTATTAAGGCTCAGCGGGTTCGCTGTAACTGAAGCCAGACATGGATATCCCCAACCCGCCTGAAGGTGAGCAGCAGCAGCGTTACAGCAGCAGCAGCGACGTGTGGTGGTCATTGAATGTTAGCTAGCTTAGCTCCCATGCTACCTAGAGCTAACAGTAGATAACGTTACTGCTCTGCAACACAACACGTTAGTTACCGCTGCATTTAGCATGTCGGTCTGCGTTAGTAACGTCAGTAGCTCCATGTGTGTCCAACAGGTTCTTGTGTACAACTCTGCAGTAGTGAACTAGTGTGAACAGTGATGTGTGTTAAAGTAGCATCGTTAGCTTTAGCTAGCTAGCTAACGTTAGCTCTTTCAAACGGCTAATGTCAGTTATTTATCGCCCAAGTTTGCAGTTTCCTTCTTTTCCCTTTTTGGTTTTCAAACTTGGCGCCATTGTCAAATCCTGGATAAGTGGGTTATCCATTTATTGAGCTAATGTAGCTCTATTTACTGTAACAGTGTGATGTGACATGGTAACCTCGGATCCTCCAGCCAGTGTTGGAGGAGTGTCCTCGCTCCCCTCCTCAGGCTGCTCCACTCATATCTATGTGCAGGAGTCTGAAATGAACCTTTCTCCTCACCTGCCACTGTGGCAGCTCACTGAACATTTCGACCAGCCACTCATTGTTTTTGTCTGCCACTTCTGAAATCTAAGTAGGTAGAAGGCTTTAAAACAGTAAACACTGAGTCAGTCAGTGGTACCAAACTGTAGAATTATGGAATATATCATGTAACCTTAATTCATGACTATATTTGGTAACACTTCATTTTACAGGTCTGCAAATTTCATGGTAATTAGGTGATAATTAGTAAGTTACCTATTTGAAATTTCTTTGGAATTACTGTCAAATTACCCCAATATTTACCAAATATTTACCTCCAAAACCAAAACTAATTGAAGACACTTCTGATCAGGCACAAATCTCACCATTGTGTGACTTATTGTCTACACAAATGTAACCTGGTAGCTGATGTCATGATTCAGGGAGTTTTTAAAGAAATTTCAAAGAAGTTATTTGCTGATTATCATCTATTTACCAGCAGACATGGAAATAAAGCAGATCAATTAACTTTGAATTATTTTCCTGGAAATGTATTAAATAAATTACCAGCTATTTGGAAATAGCGGAATATAATTATTAAATAATGTTTATAGTAAAGTAATTTTCAATAAATTTATAGGTACATATTTGGGTAATTTGGCAGTAATTCCAGAGAAAATTCAAATAGGTAACTTGCTAATTATCACCTAATTACCATGAAATTTGTGGACCTGTAAAATGTAGAGTTTTACCATATATTTAATTTAGGCTTTAGAATTGCTTTGTAAAAATAACATTTCTTAATATAAGGTAAACCTGTCTGCCATGGTGGCAGGTGACCCGAAAGTTTCACCTGCCACAACCAACATTTACGCTGTATTTGGCAGGTGCTAATTTCATTCCCTGTCTGTGTGTGTAAATAAACACATCAGGTCCCTCTAGGGCTGGCAAGCTAGTATGACCTGGTTGGTACCGATGGATTCCTCAGGTTTTCTAGTTTCATATGATAGCTTGATCACTCTAGCTTTAAAACTGCTACAACCTCCGAAAGATCAAACAGCGGCTAGGTATTAATTCAAAATTGCGAGTTGCGGTAATGCGTTATATATATTATTGCCGTTAAAACAACAACAAACAAACGTGTTATTATCGTGTTAACTTTGAATTTTAATATTTATCTGGTGTATAAAATGAGCAAGGAGATATTCCACTTCATGACGGTCCTGGAAACACCTTCACAACAGGTACATGTTGTAAACAATAGTTAGTGCTTAGTTCTGTAACTGGAATATAATGATAATACATCTAAAAGTGTCACAAAAGCACAAGTTACGTTAATTTCTTCCAATCTTTTTGTCATTTGTTTGTACTGCTTTTAGACAGATCACCAGCTGCCTCAGCTCTGACTGTAGATTTGATTCCTCCTCTTTTTTTCCGGTGCAGATCAAGAACTGAGGAATGTCATCGACAAGCTGGCCCAGTTTGTCGCCCGGAACGGGCCCGAGTTTGAAAAGATGACAATGGAGAAGCAGAAGGACAACCCTAAGTTCTCCTTCCTCTTTGGGGGAGAATACTTCAGCTACTACAAGTGCAAGCTTGCTATGGAGCAACAGCAGCGTACGTAGTTAACGGGACGGTCCACCATATAACCAGAACAAGGGTATTTGTATGATGTTGGAATGTTCAGTCAATTTGGTTTTCAACATCATTAGGTCTTTCCCAGAGTCCTTCCTGAAATGAATGAAAATAATCAACGGAATTGAATTGTAAATGGTAACGGACTGTATTTATATAGTGCTTCTCTAGTCTTAGCGACCATTCAAAGCACTTTACAACACACAGATGGCGTTAGGTGCAATTGAGTTCAGTATCTTGCATGTACAACTGTACAGGCCAATAAACGATAAACATGTAATTCATTATGTAAGGGATAATGTACAGCGAGCCGGTCATTGTTGTTAAAGAATCCCCGACAGGGCGATGCTCCACATCAGGGTCTCTCTCTCTTCTTTCACAACA
This sequence comes from Adelosebastes latens, assembly GCA_916700685.1. NCBI lineage: Eukaryota > Metazoa > Chordata > Actinopteri > Perciformes > Sebastidae > Adelosebastes > Adelosebastes latens. The sequence continues at coordinate 36,362 of CAKAKR010067968.1, read as the reverse complement.
GTGACCCGCTAGCTGTACATTATCCTGCTTATTACACAGCTACTGACTGAAGAAATCAATATTTTGACACCAAAACGGTCCGCCAGAGCTGCGCCCATAGCAACGGTCTGTTATACATAGCAACGGTCTGTTATACATAGCAGCGGCCTGTCATACATAGCAACGATCTGTTATACATAGCAATGATCTGTTATACGTAGCAACGATCTGTTATACATAGCAACGATCTGTTATACATAGCAATGATCTGTTATACATAGCAATGATCTGTTATATGTAGCAACGATCTGTTATACGTAGCAACGATCTGTTATACGTAGCAACTGTCTGTTATACGTAGCAACGGTTTGTTATACGTAGCAACGGTCTGTTATACAGAAATTACAGTCCGCAGAACGCCGTGATTGACCAATCAGAATGGAGTATTCAACACAAATGTGTAATAAATCAACGCATGCCAACTTGTATTTAAGGGACATCATAACCTTATGCAAAGAAGAGAAACTGTTGACTGAATTCTCCAGCATCATATTAATGATGGGTATTCTGTTTTAGGAGTGGATTTGTCCTTCGCCTCTATCGGCATCCAAAGCCTATCAAGCAAATCCTGTACCTATTCCGTCGGGCTTCCTTATAGCTCTTAATGTCTACTGCCATGACAGCTGTGTTCTACTGTAGAGTAGCAGTGCAACCACAAGCAGCCTCCATCTTCCCAACAAGGCCACGTGGAGCTCACCAGTGCTGAACCCAATTGAACTTTAAAATGGCTCTTTATTTGAAACAAGTGTTGGGCTGGGTATGCCACCTTTAGCAGTGTACCGTTAAGCTGTTAAATGAGAGAGTGTGCTCCGGTCGGTGGGCGGTGCTTGGTTTTGGCTCAACTGTTTTCAACATGGCTTTCTGGTCACAAACTGTCTCATTTTACAGCTAAACAGTCCACTAAAATATGTTTCTGCAAACATTTGAGGCGAGAAAAAGTCATTACAGTAACAGAATATTGATTCATATTTGATCAGCGCTTCTTCATGAGCAGTGATTGACAGCTGCGTTAGAGACTACCTGGCTCTGATTGGTTCTTCTTCTTCGGATGCGGCAGAGTCTTGCAAATAACATTAGTAGCACTAAATGAAACCTGATTATCCGTCTCATGTACCACCGTCAGGATATAGCAAAAGTTTGAGCAAATATGACAAAAAGGTATATCTTATTGATGTTACCGAGTGTAGCTTTAACGTTTTTAAGAAACATATGCATTTAGGCTTCTATAACCAAATTCAGTATTTGTATACCTCAATACCCAGCTCTAAACAGAAACCCTGTGCCCTAAATCCATATCCTTTAACTCTTGAGAACTGAGCAGGATGACTTGTTAGCTTTATTATTATTATTATTATTATTATTATTATTATTATTATTATTATTAGCTGTGGCCCGGTTGACACCTTAAAGAGAAATTCTGGTTTCCTGCAAACTGGATCTTATTGTTGTAGTTTTGGACTCATTCCTACCAGTAAGAATCACTTTGGCCTTATTGAGAAATCCATCAGTACAATATTATCATAACTAATAAAACATACATGTTCAAAGAATGCTCCTAAAACCTGAATAATATCAGCACATCCCACATGTCTTAATCAGAAACTGCTCCGTTCAGAACAAGGCCTAATTCAGAACATCCAAACTGAATTTACATGACCCGAATCAAATTTGGAATTTTGTTGCTTAAATAGTTATTTAACCGTAGTATTATATATTTACTAATAGGTTTGACTCATCAGACTGTTAATGCCACTTGCTGCTTGTGTAGAGGAAGTCGGAGCTTCTTTGGTCACTGTATGATGATCAACAGCCTGGTAATAAGAGCACAGTGTTGTGCAGGGTTGCATGGAGTTTTTCTGTCAGTCATGTCATACCACTGAAATGCATTACTGTATCACCGTTTGCTTTTTCTCCACATAGATCCATCTAGCCTCGACGGGGAGGAGTATACATCTGAAGGTATTTATTTAGAACCAGACAAATGTTAAAGTTCCAGTTGGAAAGTCACATTTATTTATTTTTTTTGCTGGACGTGGTCACATTTTGTGCTTTAAAGCGTTTTGGTTTCTTTCAGTTGTATTTTTCTTGTTGGTATGTTTTTTTTCTTTTTGAGTTTTATGCTGTATCGTTGTTTTGAAGTTTGATATCTCAGGTATCTTCTTGATGTTGCTGATCAAAAATGTGATTAATCCTCCATTTGGAAGCTGTCAGGGTTAGAGTAGACAAACAGACGGAGGAGACCGGACTCACCTGGTGACACGTCTTGTTATTTAATCTGGAATGCTTTTTCTCAGGATTCAGGGCAGAAACGCAAGTGCTGTGTTCACGACACTAGTATCTGAATAATTATCTCAGTTCTTGGTCAAATTGTGTCCCGATAAAGTTTTCACTAGCTCAGTCTCGGGCCTAGTTTCACAACGATAAGTTGGCAGCAGTGGCTTTATGTGGGTCCTGTTTGCACCTGGAACACACTGCTGGGTGGGTGTCCATCTTCATTTAGATGTGTTCTTAAGTTAAAATGAGTCCAAGATGAGACTTTTCACTATCCACCACTTTTGTATTACAGACGTAAATCCTGACTAACTTTAGTTATTTCTGACAGCTTGCATACCCTGAGCTTAATGAATCCCATCAGACAAAGGATTAAAGATTGACAGGTTATACATGGCTGATATGATTGATGATCCCTTAATCGACCTAATATTTTATATTTTAATCTTAGAATTATATATGTTTAATTATAATAATGCATTTTATTTTTTTACTTTAGCTTGATTTGTAGGCCAGGGATTCAGTCTGAGCCCCAGAACCAGAGCTTTACCAAACCTCCACACGTCACATGTTCATACCCCATGCTGTTTTTCCTGCTGCTATTTTTGCAGAAATGTACAACCCGGGCACCACAGACGTGGTTGATATCCCTCCTCCACAGATGTCGATGATCGCTCCGCCTCCGATTCCTCCACCTGCTGCGCCTTCTATGGATGAGCTCGTCCAACAGAGCCAATGGAATCTGCAGCAGCAGGAGCAGCACATGCACACACTCAGACAGGTACAGAGCATAATGAATACATCTGGCACAGAGGACATCCTCCCCTCTGGGATGATTCACGTTTCCTTTTGTTTGTTTTTTATGTTTTAATTTTTTTGGGGGGCTACTCGAGCAGTGCTCTTTCAGGGAGTGCGAGTAACCAGATAAGAAGCCAGCTAACCGATTAATGCAGTGAGCCCACAACATGCAGCGCAATCCTTCCCGATTTTCAGTGTAATTGTTTTGTACTAAAGGCAGACCTGGAATGTCGTCATTTCGGGGGCTAGGCCACTTCGCCATTGGTGTTGTCAATTTTTCGAGGGAAAAAAAGGTCAAGTGCCACCAAATAAAACAACGATTTTAAGTCCACGGGAATAATGGATTTAACTTAAGGGTTGAGGGTGATTTTATTTTTAATACACAGTATAACTATAAATAAAACTAAATAACTAAATAAAAAAGATCTTTATTTCACAAAATAATTTATTGGCATTTACAAATTACCAATAAGTTGTTTATAGGGCTGTCATATTGAATCACGATTAATCACAAATTGATCGCACCTTTTTTGTCTGTTCAAAATGTACCTTAAAGGGATATTTGTCAAGTATTTAATCCTCTTATCAACATGGGAGTGGACAAATATGATTCCTTTATGTAAATGTATGTATATATTTATTATTGTAAATCAATTAACAACACAAAACAATGACAGATATTGTCCAGAAACCCTCACAGGTACTGCATTTAGCATAAAACAATATGCTCCAATCATAACATGGCAAACTGCAGCCCAACAGGCAACAACAGCTGTCAGTGTGTCAGTGTGCTGACTTCACTATGACTTGCCCCAAACTGCATGTGATTATCATAAAGTGGGCATGTCTGTAAAGGGGAGACTCGTGGGTGGCTTATTCATATTTCATGCAGTGCTTGTTAGCGGGAGGAGAACGTTCACATTTCTTCTCCTACTTGAAAGACTACGGAGGAGAAGGACCTGGTTTTGGGTGCATCTCCTCAACCAGCAAAGGAGATACTCTGTTGAAAATAGACTATAGCGTGCAAAGCTGAGAGCTGCTTCTGGTACATTTCTGAAACACGCAGTGCAGCGTTTCACTTGATGCTGCCCAGTAAAAGATGCTGGTGTCTAAAAAACATATCGACAGGAGAGAAAATGGCAAAAAACAACTGGGGCAGTACGGGTGGGGCATCAAGGTCACTCAGGCCACAGGGCATACGGTTTTCAGAAGGGCATCAGGGCCAGACATAGAGCTGGTGAGATTCCCGCCCTGACTAACGGTGTACCATTACTGTACGTAACAATCGGTACAAGGGAACAAGATGTGAAGTTCGGGTACTTTATACTATAATACTTTATAACTCTAATAACAGGTTATGTTGTTTCCTTCCTGTTAACTCCTGATGCTCTTCAACAGTGGCAGGCTGAAAAAGAACGGTTCATTTCATCCTCTGTCTCTCTCAATGTAGGAACAAGTGACCGCAGCCATAGCTCTGGCTATGGAGCAGCAGACCCAAAAACTGCTGCTCGAAACTCAGCTGGACGTTACAGAGTTTGACAACCTGCTGCAGCCCATAATAGACACCTGCACCAAAGACGCCATCTCTGTAAGCCTGCCTTGATGGAGATTCTGTTTATGTTGGTAGATTCCCTTAAAATAGTCAAAAACAAGATTTCTATCTCACTCTTTGTGTGTTTGTCCTTTCGTCAGGCCGGTAAGAACTGGATGTTCAACAACGCCAAGAGTCCGCCGCATTGTGAGCTGATGACATCACATCTTCGCAACCGCATCACTGTTGATGGAGCGCATTTTGAGCTCCGCCTACATCTCATCTATTTAACCAACGACGTTCTCCATCACTGGTACACAAACCCAATACACTGTACATAAAGACACTGATCACTCTACCCCTACACCTCCTTCTAGGGAGTGTTCTAGAGCCCCGATAAGACTGTGATTAACATGGTCGTGATGATCCAAGTATTAGGTACCCATTCCTGATTAATTAACATTTAACATTTTAATTTGATTTCATTAAATGGAATGTATATACTGAATTTATACAAGGCACAATGAAACTGCTGGAATTTAACATGTAAGCACTTACAGAACGGCTCATTAAGCAGTCAATCGTGAAAAAATTAAACTACATTTATTTTGCTAATGAATTAATTTTTAAAGTCACATATTAAGCTCCAATTTGCAGATTTGCTGCTTTTCCCTTTTTATTTTATTCTAAAGTGAATTACTTTAGGTTTTAGGGCTCTGGGAAATTGCATCCTCCTTCTTTACTATTTGTTGACATTTTATAGATTCAATTGATTAATTGAAAAAATAATTAAAGGTCCAGTGTGTAACCTTTCGGGGGATCTATTAGCAGAAATGGAATATGATATTAATAATTATGTTTTCATTAGTGTATAATCACCTGAAACTAAGAATCGTTGTGTTTTCGTTAGCTTAGAATGAGCCCTTCATATCTTCACAGGGCTGCGGTCGAATAGTCCTTTTCTCTCAGGAAGGTTCCTAACAGAGTGAAATGACCCTCTCAGTCTCTCAGTAGCAGCCATGATGAGAGCTGTTAGAATCCTCTAAATGCTGAGGAAAGGAGCTTCAATGCTTCCTTTATTATCTCCTTAAGCAGAGGATACACTGGACCATCCTTTACCAAAGGAAAGGAGAGAATAACATCCCACAATTCCTTGCGGCCGCAGCATTTAAAGCGACGCACCATTTGGCCGTTCACGATAACAAACAATATGCTTATCTTGCATATTATTTTCATACGCTCATACACTAACTGGGATTCATGTTTAATATGAGTGGACAGTGACAACCATTTAGTTTCACTTTATTATAAAATAAATTATTTATTTGGAACATGTAACAAATACTTCAGTAAAAAACAAAACAAGAATAACTAATAAAATGAACAGTAAACAATCAATTAACAAATAATCAACATAAATAAATATTACAGAACTATATGGTCCTACACCTTCTCCAGAACTCCAACAATGAACTCAATATTTATCATATATTGCTTTGTTTATTTCAGTTCCAGCCTTGGTAATGAAGTGATGTTTTTCACCGGTTGTCCACGTTAGGTCAGATGATCTTTATTATATGTTGATGTAAAGTGTTAGGTCAGATGATCCATTATTATATGTTGATAGAGTGTTCCAGCAGCAGGAGGACCTGTGGTATCTCTCTTTCTCACACCGCGGGTGAAGCAGTCTGTCACTGAAAGACCTATTTAATAACACACGGGGGGGAGCAGCGCCTTTTGTAGTCCATCTTCAGAACATTGTAGTTTCACCACGGCAGACCCGCGTCACTAACATCCGCCGCCGTCGGATCATAATTACGGAGTGTAGTTAAAGAGCAGTCGGATTCTCTGAACACCACGGTTGTCTTTTTGAATTCTCCTTCTCATCTTTCCTTGACCTCGTGATGTTTTCCATCGAGGTCAAGGAGAAGTGGTTAGGAAAAGACGTTAGGACGTAATTTTTTGACTATTCAACCGCAGCCAGGGAGCGGGTCCTCTTCATGTTGCTCCGCCATGTTTCTACAGTAGCCCAGAACGGACAAACTAAACACTGGCTCTAGAGAGAGCCTTTCACGTTTTCATGATACCTGAAGGCCACCGTAGTTCTCCTACAAGCCTGTGAAACTGCGGTAACATGAGCCGCAGAGGGCTAAACCGTGGTACCGCCACCCACTGTCTGACCTCCATTGCTCCTAAATTAGTGTTATTATGGTATGGATGATCTCTGAGCAAGGCCAACGGCGTTACCACGGTTTTGCACTTGGCGGCTCACGTTGCCGCAGTCTTGGAAAGGGAGGAGTGAGCAGAGGGGTACTCGGTTGTAATCTGCAACCACACCACTAGATGCCGCCAAATCCTACACACTGTCCCTTTAAGTCATTGACCAACGGTGAAAATAAGCATTAGTTGCAGCTTTGGTCCATTATGAAACACATCTTGTATAAAGAGGCTTATTTGACCATTAAAGGTCCCATATCATGCTCATTGTCAGGTTCATACTTGTATTTTGTGTTTCTACTTGAACATGTTTACATGCTGTGATGTTAAAAAACCCTTCATTTTCCTCATACTGTCTGCCTGAATATACCTGTATTTACCCTCTGTCTGAAACGCACTGTTTTAGCACATTTCAACGGAATTGCAACGGAATTGCGTTACTAGGCAACAATTTGGGTCCATGTTTACTTCCTGCCAGCTGATGTCGTTCACATACACTCCAACAGGAAATAAACTGGAACACATTTAGAATGTTTACGTTTAAAACCGTGTAATGGTCTAAATATTGTCTATTTGTGACATCACAAATAGACAGAAATCCTAACTGAATACGGGCTGTGTGTGTTTCTCCGTATATTGAGCGTTTTGATAGTTTAACAGTATTTATATAAAGCACTTAAACCTGCGTTATAATATAACAGACATGACAATCTCACTTTTTACAATATGGGACCTTTAAAAACAATTTAGTGAGAGCAAAATGGTTGAACAGCTGTCCGTATATTCCTCGTTGTGACGTGTGTTTAAATGTGTCCTGGCAGCCAGCGGAAGCAGCAGAAGGATTTGTTGGCAGCGCTGCAGAAAGTCGTGGTTCCCATCTACTGCACCAGCTTCCTGGCTGTAGAGGAGGAGAAGCAGCAGAAGATCACCAGGGTAAACACATGTGCAACACCTTTACAGACTACAGTAGTATTCTGCTCTTGGTAGTAACATTAACATCATAGGACACCCCTTTATCCCAGAATAATTATAATAACATAACATATTCACATGTACCAGAATGAACTGATCAGTTCTTATTTTGAGCCGGTTCACTTTTAGGGCTTGCTATTGTCAGTTAATGTGGTAGTGGTATATGGTATAATGAGTGTGGCAGCATCATGTCAGTTGCGCTGACTGGAGTGTATCTTGTTTTTAATAGGACAGTGCTGTATATCTGCAAACAGTGCTGCAGTCTAAAAGCCCGTTACACATCAGAGGCGTTTTTTTTCGTGCGATTACTTCGCACATCAATATATTTTTTCGAACGTTTTTTGTCATGAGTACTAAATATTATTAATATATATTATTTTTCGGAGCTTTTGCGCTAAGAATAAAGGCTTCAACCATTCACGTTGTACGTAACAGACATATTCAATACGTACACTGTAGTGTACAACCCCCGGTGTGTAAAGACCTTAACTCTAATATTCTTTCATAGAAATGAATAAATGGCTTACGACGGAGTATTAGGGCCACATTGAGGGGGGAAAAAATCAGAGATTTAGAGGATAAAGTCATAATATTACGAGCATAAAGTCATAACTTTACGGGGGAAAAAAAGTCGTAATATTACGAGAATAAAGTCATAACTTAAAGGGACTATTTGTAACTTTCAGAAATGCTTCTTAACAGCGATACCTGTGGCCGTGAAATCAACGAAAGTCAGCGTCGGGCTCGCGCTTGCTCGCTCTAAATATACCTGAACGAGCATCGCTCAAAACAGTGAGGCGACACACGTCAGCTAAAAGCACAATATCACTCTATATTTCAGCTGCTTGGCAGTAATGTTAGCTGACCAGACGAAGGTCTCTCTATGAACATGATTTAGATCTGATCTTAGTGTTGGCTTTTCCTGTCTCAGTGCAGGCTGATGCAGCGGGGCTCTGCAGCATGTCTCCCTGCTCTCTCCGCCCGCAGCCGGAGAGAGCAGGGAGACACCGGCACCCGGTCGGTAACGAGACGATAACGTTACTCGCTGAGGAGCTCCGTCACTTCACAAGACACGGAAAACCTCTGTTGGTCTGGAGGAGCTGCAGCAGTTATTTCTGCACAAACGTCCACTGTACATTCACTAGATATTCTCAGAGCTAAACTAACTCTTCTGCAGTGTGGAGTGAGCGCGCGTTCACGTCTAGAGGTGGAGTGAGCTGAGCGAGAACGCGCGCTCTGTCTGAGTGAAGGCAGGCAGGCAGAGGAGGAGAGGCAGCGGCCACACGCGAACGCGCATATGCGAGCGCGCATGTGTGGCGACCGCTACATTTAGACGCTTACAAAGATACAAACAGTCCCTTTAACGAGAAAAAAATGTATATCCTCCTCCACAAAAGAGTCGGTTCCCCCATCAGGTCCGTGTGGCTCTTTCTTCAAAATAAACTCAGTTTCTTTAAGAACAATCTTTTCCAGGTCCTGATACTCCAGGTCACTTCGTCTGAGTGCTGATGAGCCAAAAGATGAAGGATTTGGTTATTTGTGAAACCTAAACTAAAGTAGAACTTCACAAGATGCTCCACGTTCCTCATCTTCACACTATTTTCCCTCTAAAATAACACGTAAAATTACTACTTTATAATATTATGACTTTATTCTCACATTACCACCACTTTTTTTCTCGTAAACTTCTGACTTTATTCTCATAATATTACCACTTTTTTCTCGTAAACCTACGACTTTATTCTCGCAATATTACGACTTTATTCTGGAAATCTCAGGTTTATTTATTTTTCCTCAATGTGGCCTTAATACTCCGTCGTAATAGCTAATTATACAGCATTGATAAATAAAGGTTCCTCAGCACTTCCTGCTTGTTCTGCTTTTCATTTATTGAATTGGAAAGATATAAAAAAAATCTGTTTTGGTTCAAATTGTTATCCCTGAGTTTAAAATTATCTTTTTCTGATTATACCCATCCTCCTCCTTCCCAGTTGTTGCAGCTGTGGGAAAAGAACGGCTACTTTGATGAAGAGACCATTCAGCAGCTCCAGAATCCGGCCCTGGGCCTCGGCCAGTACCAAGTGAGTGGAATAAGACTTTCCTGCCGGCGCAAAGCCAGCGGGAGGGAAAACGCAGTTTTAGTTTTGATTTTCCTCAAACACAAAATACTTCTACCAATAATCTCATCCACATAAGAGTAATCAGGAGACTCTAAAATGATTTGGAATAATAAAAAAAAGAAATCCCGGAATCATCTGGAATAACACATCTGTCATCAGGATGAGTCCTGAGCTCCGTCGAATACCTCGTGACATTTTTATTAGAAGCAGTCCAAACTGTGCTTCCTCTGGAGAATCCAAATATTGTTTTCTGTCACGTCAAGACGATTATATCAGTGAGTGAGTTTTCACTTTTGTCACTTCCAATCATGTTCAGTATTTGCAGTTGTGGCTCATGTGCATGGACATGTATCCATATAATCAGTAACACCGCAAAATGATCCATCCTACTGTACAGTATATGCTGCAAACAAATACAACATGTTTGTGAAACAATTTAAAAACAAGTTTTACATGTGAGGTCGTTGTTTTTTTTGTTTTTTTTTTATTTAGTTTGCAAACCTGTACCCGCCCTGCACCAGCCAAGCTGATGCTTGATCTCTAATGCCTCGTTTCCACATAGCTTTGTGCACGTACGCGAGTCAACCGGAAGTTTATTCGTTCCTATGGGACCCTCCGTAATCTCCGATGTGTTGGCGAAGCTCCTCCTTCCGTTTTTATTTCTCTGTCCCTAATTTTCCTGAAGTACGTTGAAAAAAAATATATAATTTTCAGCAGATAACGGACAGACCTTATGCACTGTGTGCGACAGGAAGGTAGCATGTAATGCTAGCTTCGCCAAAATTACAAAAATGTACTGATCACACCCATTAATGCGGCACCTGTGAGATTTTGCTTGTGTTTGCGTTTGCGCCCCATTTTTGGAAAATGAATCCATTAGTGGGTTTTAATTCACTGCTAACTCCGTAACAACCTCCGATAATCTCAATCCCTTTCCTCTCTGTCAGGCATCTCTGATAACAGAGTACGCTGCGGCGGTGCAGCCCATCCAGCTGGCCTTCCAGCAGCAGATCCAGGCTCTGAACACCCAGCACGAAGAGTTTGTCGCCAGCCTGAAGCAGCAGCCGCAGTCTGCCGCCGTAGCACAGCTAGCTACCCCCGCTGAGCCCGACAAGGCCCCACCGATGACCACAAAAGCTGGTGAGAACACAAGCACTCAACGAAACCAGATGCACAGCCTGATACATGAAGTCCCATCTATTGTTTACATGACAGGAGGTACTGTACGTTATCACAGTGCAGTCACACTCTTCTTCAATTTGAAACTTGCTATTTAAGAAAAAACATATAACATCAATTGATTCTTATTCAACAGTTGTATTTATCTTGTCTTGTTAAGTTTAGCTGGTTTGTAATCTGCTTCTCTATTTGGCAAGTCCATGTATGTTTGTGCTGTAATGTGTTGGTGTTTGTGTGTGTTGTGTGCAGGGGATGTGAAGCCTCCCATGTCGGGTCTTCCTCCAGGGGAGTTTGAGGGAGCTTCATCCAGGCCACAGGACCCCAGCAACCCCAGCGGACCCTCAGATCTCCCCTCGAACAAGCCTGGGTGGTATGACCCCCAGCACATAGGCCCCTGGAACCCCAACCAACCGGTAAAGACCTACGTGTTTCTCTGTGGGTGGGTGTGGGGGTGTGTGTTTGTGCGTGCGTGCGTGCATACTTTCTTCAGAGTCTCTGGGCGTATTCACACCTGCCTTGTTTAGTTGGGTTGAATGGAACCCTGGAGTGTTCACCCGCTCGGTGCGGTTCGTTTGGGCAGGTGTGAACACAGCAATCGCACTCCGGTGCAGCACCAAAACAAGCGAACCGAGACCTCCTTGAAGGGGTGGTCTCGGTACGGTTCGGTACGCTTCGTTTGTGGTGAGAACTTGATCTGACCTCGATCCGGCCCAACTGGAGAAAGCATTGCTCCTTTTTAGATTCAACCAGCTCCGGTAGCGAGCAGCGCTGTTCATGTCAACACCAGACAACATTACTACAGTAGAGCCTACGCTCGCCCTCGCTATTCACATCAGTACTAAACAGGTGTAACGTCAGGCTGTGTTGAGGACCACGGGCATACCTGATGGATCTTCGGAAATATTTTCAGCCGATGAGCATGTCACAGTTTAGGAGGGTTAATGCACGCCTCCTCCTCCGTCCTCCGTACGTCTTGATATGCTCCTTCGGCGACTCCAGTGCATCAATACATTGTTTTCCAGTCGCCTCATTTTCAAACTGTGCCGTTGCCTTGAGTGAAAAATTGCTACGAGGTGAAAAAACTTCTCCACCGATGATTCAAATCCTCAACGTTAAGCGGGCAGCCCTAGTCCCTGTCCCCTTTGTGTGCAGCAGGCTCCCCCTCAGTGGTGGGTCCAGGCCCCAGCAGAGGTTCTGTGCCCACCCCTTGTATTTGCAGCAGGCCTCACTCCAGCTGCGCCCTGGTCCCACCCTCTCGTGATAGGTCTTGCCCGGCCTTCAGATTTCCCTGCTCTGGGTTTGGTGCAGTGTGTGTGTGTGTGTGTGTCACCTCAGGCCCTCTCTGACTCTTGTCCTTCCCCAGCCTCCTTTTGACCCAAACCAGCCTCCCCCCCCCTGCCCTCCCTGGAACAGCCATGAGGGGATGTGGAATGACCAGAGGGACCCCGGAAACTGGAGCGGAGGTCCACCCAGAGAAGGAGGGCCCTGGAGCGGTCCAGGTGGGTCTGACCCAGGCCCTCCATCTTGGAACTCATATGACCAGCAGCCGCCATGGGGGAACCAGCCTGACCAGCCTCCGTGGGGCCAGAGGGAGCCCCCGTTCCCTCCACGCATGCAGGCATGTAGTCGATGATCATTGTGGTTTGACTAGCTTTGCTTTGATTTCTTTTACCTTTTTTTTTTATTGTATTGCATTTAGGGCCGTCAGAGTTAGCGTGCAAACAACGCGTAAATTAATTTTAACGGCACTAAGTTCTTTAACACATTAACGGAACTTACGATGTTTAGGTTGTATCGGGATCAGTTTTAAAGCTAGAGTGAAGATACTGGCATCGTATGAAACTAAAAAAAACCTGATGAATCCATCGGTACCAACCATGTCATACTAGCTTGTAGTGAAGGAGGTTAAATAACGCTCCAAACTTACGCAAAGTTTTGGCGAGGAAAAAACGTCATAGCCATTTCCAAAGGGGTCCCTTGACCTCTGACCTCCAGATCAGTGAATGTAAATGGGTTCTCTGGGTACCCACGAGTCTCCCCTTTACAGACATGCCCACTTTATGATAATCACATGCAGTTTGGGGCAAGTCATAGTCAAGTCAGCACACTGACACACAGACAGCTGTTGTTGCCTGTTGGGCTGCAGTTTGCCATGTTATGATTGGAGCATATTGTTTTATGCTAAATGCAGTACCTGTGAGGGTTTCTGGACGATATCTGTCATTGTTTTGTGTTGTTAATCGATTTCAAATAATAAATATAAACATACATTTACATAAAGGAATCATATTTGTCCACTCCCATGTTGATAGAGGATTAAATACTTGACTAATCTCCCTTTAAGGTCCATTTTGAACAGATAAAAATGTGTGATTAATCATGATTAAATATTTGAATCGATTGACAGCCTTAATTGCATTGCATACTTTACATTTACAATCTGTATATCCTAGTTAAACTTTTCTGTTGCTCATTTACATGAATGACTGTGTGCATTTTTACAGAGACCTCCCCATTTCAGAGGGCCCTTCCCTCCCCACCAGCAGCCACCTCCCTTCAACCAGCCCCCACCACCACCACACAACTTTGGACGCTTCCCACCACGCTTTATGCAGGACGACTTTCCTCCCAGACACCACTATGACAGGCCGCCGTACACCCCACACCGCTTTGACTACGCTCAGGGAGAGTATCCCGGAGGTGATTTTACAGAGCCACAAAGTAATTTAGCATTAATTTCACTCAAATGCATCTTTAGTTGTATTTACTTTTCTCGTGTATTTTAACAATATTCACTCCCGTTTTGCCAGACATACCAGGTCCTCCTCCACACCACCATCCCAGTCAGAGGCTCCCTCCCCCGGGCATGGGGGCCGAACATCCTCCCTGGGGTGGTGGATGCGAGCACCCGGATTTTGGTGGCCCGCCCCCACACGGCTTCAACGGCCATTCACCCCACATGCGTCATCGGCAGCATCCAGTTCAAGATGACCCCAGTCTGGTGCCTAACGTCCCCTACTTTGACCTGCCAGCTGGTCTCATGGCTCCGCTGGTCAAAGTAAGTCACCTGCTTCTGATTCAAGGACAAGGGCATGACATTAAAGTAGAGTGTTATCAGCTGGTTAAACATTTACTTTACTACCATCAAGCCATCATGTTTGAATACTAGCAGGAGATAAGACTGATGCAGCACAGTGGCTTACAGAACGGACCCAAGACTCTGGAAATGATTTACAGGACATTTTTTAAGACAACTTGGGAAACAGAATATTTAGACTTGCCAAATAGATTATAGTAATGGAAAAGGCCAATCCAGACCTGCCACTGTACTGTAGTTTTCCAATAGAAAAGACTGATCCATTACCATTACAGTTTTAGAACCTGCTTGGCCTGTGGTGTTGCTACTTGCACTTTCTCGAGAACCACTCATAGAAACAAATTCACACTCAACACTGCGCTTCCTCGATTCTTGAGCAATACACCTGCCATGACATTTTTGCGTCACACACTCAAGTCGCGGCCACTCACAGTCAGAAACACCAGGGAAATACACTCTGGTTCACGGGGGAAAAACACCAGGGAAATACACTCTGGTTCACAGTCAGAAACACCAGGGAAATACACTCTGGTTCACAGTCAGAAACACCAGGGAAATACACTCTGGTTCACGGGGAAAAACACCAGGGAAATACACTCTGGTTCACGGGGGAACAACACCAAGGCATGCAGTTTTTTGAATGCAGTATAAATGTGTTATTTCCACCTATTCTAAAAATTATGTTTGAATATTTTTGCATACTGGGGGGGTCTTGAATTCCATAAATTGGGTATCAGTGTAAAGCTGAGACTCTTGTGGATCCAATGAGCCCAACTGTATTCATGTGTGATAATGTTAGTCCCCATAGGATACTTCAGATTTTATGGTGTGTTCTTTATACTATAACAGTTTTCCTAAAATTAGATTTGATAAAATTGCAATATATCGCCTTGCTTACAGTATCGCAGTATATCGCAGTATATTGAATCCTGTATCATGATACATATCGTATCGCCAGATTCTTGCCAATACACAGCTCTATTACCCACCAACAGTCAAACCTGCTTGTCGCATGATCCTCCTTGTCATGTGTATTGCTCAGCTCGAGGACTGCGATTATAAACCTCTGGACCCTAAGGACATCCGACTGCCCCCTCCCATGCCACCTAGTGACCGCCTGCTCGCTGCTGTGGAAGCTTTCTACAGCCCTCCATCCCATGATCGGCCTAGGAACAGGTACACACATCTTCATTTTCCTACACATGAGATACGATGCATTGCCATTTCTAAGGCAGTGTATCCCTCTTGGAGTAAAGCATAAGAGGATTAATGATACTGAAACCCCTTTTCCCCCTGGTCAGATGTACGGTTGGGGTTTGATAGCACATGAGTTTGAATCCACTTTCAAATCTGCTTATTGAATCCAAATCCTTTCCAATCCCTTATTAACATTTCTAAGTCAAATAAACAAATGGTCTTTTGCTGGGTACAGACACAGTACAGGCTTGCAGAGACGACATTAATCAGATAATAGCTGACTTTCATTTTTAGCAGTGAATGTTAGTTATCTACAGCTGATATAATCTGCCACAGGCAACATTTGTCATTTGAACTTGCAACGGCAATGGTCCGTGGTAACGGGTTAACAGTGAGAAGCCTGCTAACATTAGCAGAATGTGCAGTACGTTGCTAGTTAGGGATGTCATGAGGACCAATACTTCAGTACCAAGTCAATGCCAAAATTCTGAAAGCGTGACGGTACTCATTTTTCTACCGTAGTGCAGGTACCGTCCAGTGTTCATTTCTTTAACGAAAACTGTGACAAGATATGTTTGTCAATAACCTTTTATTCCACGACTAAGACGAGACGACACAGACGCTATTAAACACCGACAGTCACCATATCAAACATGCATGTTTGACGAAAAAAGACGAGACTAAAATGTAGTTTAAAAACATAAAATCTCTCTGTCACCCTCTTTCTCTGTCTCAAACACACACACACACACACACACACAACACATGCTGTGGTGCTCAGTTTGTTTCAATCCTTCTTGTCTCACACCTCTATCCTGACAATTGTGCTACTATAAGGGTCTGAAATTAGCACCCGCCAAATGCAGGTAAATTGTTGGCTTTGGCGGGTGAAATCGTCAGACCATCAGCCACTTTGGCAGACAGGGAAAACGCTGGTGATGGGAATAGAGAACTGGTTCTTAGTTATCCGATTCCTTGTCCAATCTCATGCCTCCGTGACTATTGATTCCTCTGTCTGTATTGATGCTTTCCCACAGTTCCGCTGCACAATGACGCATACCCACGCTGTATCATGTTTCAGTTTGTTTGGGACCGGAGACACAGCGGAGAGGAAAAAAAGTGCTCAACAGCATGGCGCTAATATAGCTGAGGGGACGCACCCTGTTTCTCCCTGATAATGCTTCACTGTGAACAACAAATCTGTGTTGAAATCAGCAGGAGGAGAGTTAGTAACGTTAGCTGTTAGCAGCTGGTGGGCAGCACAGTCCTGACTGGATAAACAGCGGAGCTACTAACGTTAACGGAGGTGCCATTGAGTTATTATTATGAGGCGTTCAAAGTCGGCTCAGGAAAAATTACTATTGGGTGAAGGTAAATTACAACATTATCATGATGCGTTCAAATGTAATCTCGTAAAATGTATTTTGGTGAGAAACTTGAATAAATCCAGTTGTTTGAAGGAGATGTTTTCACATCAATATAAAATAGATATTAAAGAGAAAATTCGACTCTATTCTTTCCCTGAGGATGCTACATTACGAACAACAAATCGGTGTTGAAATTGGCAGGACGAGAGATAGTTAACGTTAGTTGTGTTCAGGCTCTATTCAGTAAACATGACTATTAGGCGAAGGTAAATTATAACCATCATGATGCGTTCAAATGCAATCTTGTAAAATGTAGTTTTTGGTGAGAAACTTGAATAAATCCAGTCGTTTTCACAGCAATATAAGATAGATAACAGAGAGGGAGTTATGACCTGTTTGACTTCCTAGCACTAGCCCGAAGTGTTTATTGTTTTGTTTTTATTATTTACCGTGTAATCGAACTGGGTATGGAGAATCATGGAATTTCACTGATATTGGTATGAACTACTAAATTTCTGGTATTGTGATATCCCTGTTACTAATAAAAAAGAGCAAGGAGAAAAAAAGCTGTTTGTTTGTGACTGATTATATCAACACTGAACCAGATCCAAAGTTTTCCTGTTTGTAGTTCTAGTACTTTTATTAGCTAGGCTTAATCAGAATTAGCCATTTTTCCAGCTTTGTGTTTTTAATTGAAGGATTTAATTATAAAGTAGTTTGTGTTAATGCACATGAGCAATGCACCCGTCGCTAGCAACGGAGCACCATGAAAGCATCAGATTATTTTCAGTAGCTGTGCATCAGCAGCAGCAGTTCTGTGTAGCGCTGCTAGCTTCTGATAGAACCTGCTGGAGGTCCGAGTCTTACAGCTGGCTGTGGTTTGTTCCTCCATCAGTGAAGGCTGGGAGCAGAACGGCCTGTATGAGTTCTTCAGGGCCAAGATGAGAGCCAGGAGGAAAAAGGGACAGGAGAAACGCAACAGGTGAGCTTCCTCTTCGTTTGGATCTTTTCTTCTTGTTCTGTCTCTTCCTGTTTCAGCTTAGAGCTTAGTAATGGTCTATCAAAAATGATCTTTCAAACGGCACTCTGTGTGTCGGGTTCTGGTTCCAGAAAGCTCCCACATCCTTTGTGGGGAGGATGTCACTGTTGGTGAATATTAAGGGCTCACCTGACCCACAATTTAATGCTCTCCCTTCCTGTAACCACCCCCTCCCCCCCTTTTAACTTTCCTCCTTCCAGCGGTCGTGGAGGCAGTCGCTCCAGGAGTCACTCTCGCAGCAGAGGGAGATCTTCTTCTCGCTCCAGCTCTCGCTCCTCAAAGTCCTCCAGGTCACGGTCCCGCTCATCTCGCTCCCACTCCCGCAGCCGCTCCCGCTCCTACTCACGATCCAGGTCTGCAAACACACCTATCACACTGACATCTCTATGATACCTTTATGCTGATATATATATATATATATATATATCAGCATAAAGGTATCATAGATATATATATATATATATACACCGATTGCAATTTTGATGGCCGATTCCGATTTTTTGGTTTTTATCTGACCTGCCAATTCCAATTTTCTATCGAACTATAATTGACAGCAAGGCTCCAGACTAACTTTTTCTTTACTACCGTCCCAAAAAATTATTTCAACTGTCCCAAAGTCAGTGTAAACCGTCAGAAATTCCAAATGTTATTCTTTTACTTTGTTATTGTCATCTTGTTGGCATAAAAAGACACAATTAATTAGGAAATAAATGTTTTTATTTTTATCAAAAATTTGCTTTGATTTAAAAAAAAAAAAAAAAGAAATCTTCATATATTAGTCATTCTAATTATATATTAGAAGCTGCTTAGAGCTGACTTTAGTGTTAGGAAGTTAAACAGGTCATAATTCTCTCTCTAATATCTAGTTTATATTGATGTGAAAACATCTCCTTCAAACAACTGGATTTATTCAAGTTTCTCACCAAAAACTACATTTTACAAGATTACATTTGAACGCATCATGATAGCGTTATAACTTACCATCGACCCAATCGTCTATTTTTACTCAGTACAGCTTGAACGCATCACAACGTAACTCAATGGAACCTCCGTTAACATTGGCTCCTTAGCTCCGTGCTGTCGGCAGACAGAGCAGCATGCAGGGGAAGGAATTACTAACTTAATCAGATACTTATTATATTGGAATTATTCCAATATAATAAGTGTCTGATTAAGTTAGTTGTTACAAATGTTTTAAGGTTGTTCCTCCGCGGCTTATTTTGGACTTACAGTTGTGACGAATCGCAGCTTTTTATGTCTTCTTCACTCACACTGAAGAACCTCCACGCCGACGGTGTGACGTTACTGATTGTGCCGCTGTGAGCCGGCGTAAAACCATCTTGTGGCGGCGACACCCCTGTGTAAAATGTGAACGGTAAAAAAAATCTGAAATATGAGACAGATGGGCTGGTTACCGGTCACGGCCAATCAGCTGTAAAGTGGACGGTTATGAGAGCATCTCTAATACATCCATAAATATACAAGTGTGAGGGTCTTGTCAATAAAGAAATGAGCACTTTGTGTACACAAGGAGGGACTAACTGTTATATATAATGTTTGGTAGAAAATAAAGTAAGCAGTTGTGGAAGAAGCAGAGCTGATATTGTTCTGGATTTTTCTTCTGGGCATGCTTGACCTACCCCTCTTTAGGTCCAGGAGTAGATCCAGGTCATCTCGGAGTCACTCTCGCTCCAGATCCAGATCCCGTTCACGTTCACCCGGGAAGAAGCGCCATGGCCCCAAATCCCAGAGTTCCTCCCCTCCGTAAGTCACCTCCGCTGCTCTTTGATAACATGTTTTCATAAAAGACCATTTTGATGTTAATCTTACTGTAATGTCTGACTACCTCTCCTGCTCTCTACAGCTCCACATCAGTGTTGGGAGGTGCCACTCCCTCCAAACCGTCTACAGATCTCAGGCTAGGGGAGGAGAACAAGGGCCACCAGCTGCTGATGAAGATGGGTATGCTATAAGGATATTTTACTGGCTGTGTTTGGGAAACTTAACGTCAAAGTCAAATGAACCACACATACTGATTTCTAGCTTTCCTTTTCATGGCGTTGTCTCTTGTCTGCTCTAGGCTGGAGTGGTTCAGGTGGTTTGGGGGCCAAAGAACAGGGCATCCAGGACCCAATCAAAGGAGGAGACATCAGGGATAAGTGGGACCAGTATAAAGGCGTGGGGGTGTCATTGGACGACCCTTACGAGAACTATCGCAGGAACAAGAGCTACAACTTCGTTGCCCGTATGAAGGCACGGGAGGAAGGTACATGCACACACTTTTATGTCGGGTTTGAGATTGAATTTAATGCTGTTTACACTTGACTGCCAAGATAAGATACTTCTGTTACGGTATTGGCCCAAATATTAGGACCATGCTTTTTTCTGGATATTGTGTTTGTGGGGGTTGTATTATATTCAAGAAGCAGGCATTTACATTCTCACATGTTCTCCGTTAGAGGGACTCTATGGGAGAATCAGGAATAGCTTGTTAACAGCGACACCTGTGGCCGTTAAGTCAACGACAGTCAGCGTCCTGTTGCTTGATCTACCGACACACACGAGCCTGAACGTGATCGACGGGCATCATGTTGATTGACGTTAGCAACATTAGCAGCTCAAACCACGATATCACTCTATATTTCACCTGCTTGGCAGTAATGTTAGCGGACCAAACGAAGGTCTCTCCATGAACGGAAGGCCCGGCAGATGTTGATCCTAGCGTTAACTTTTCCTGCTTCAGCCTCCCGACCGCGGTCAGAAGGAACAGGGGAGACACCGGACTTCTGGTTTCCTGGGCCGGAGTCCATAACGTTACTCGCTCCGGAGCTTCCGGACATTCCCTTGATATTCTCAGAGCTAAACTAACTCTCCTCTGCTCTGCTGCTCGCTCATTTCCTCACACACTCGCCGTCTCTCTCTCTCTCTCTCTCTTGCTTCACCATTCACTTCCCACGTGCACACACACACACTCCCAGAACACTAGTTTTCCTCCGCCGTCGGTCACATTCCTGTTTTGCTAGACGGGCTTCACTAGATATTACTTTTTTTTTTGGTGCTTCCGTGGAGTTTGTGTTGGAGTCTGAGTTGTGGGGGGGCTGGTCATTTATTGGCGTTAGCGGACTCCATTTTTAACCGAACGTTAGCTATCGTTGCTCACTGTTAGCCCTGTAAGCGGAGCTGAAAATAAAGGCACTCACGAGTGTGCATGAAGTCACATCCATTGGATTTTCCCGGGAAAAAAGGGCCCCGGGTTCTTCCCATTAAAAGCAGTCTACAGGCTGAGAGAGGAAACCCAGGAAGTCGCGGAAGGTCTCATTTTTTAGGTTAGGTTACAACCTGTTCACAATAAAAACGATGAAAACATGTTAATACGTGTAAAAACTTACATACAGTCCCTTTAATGAAGCGAGAACTGGAAAAAGGTATTGGATTGCAACCTTTTTTTATACTTTTGGAATTGATGTAATCTTTATGAAGTACGGTTAGATTACCATGCTCTTCAGATTACTATCATTCTTAAATGTTCTCTTCTTTCTTTTCTTGATCCCAGTCAATCGGGAGCCTCAGGAGCCGCCTGCAACCGAGTGATGTCATCAAATAGCGTCAAACAACTCCTCATCTTCCCCCGTCGTCACCACCTCCACCGAGGATCTCAATTTCACTTTCAGTTTCCAATCCAGGATTGTAGTCATCCATCCCAGTTCCCTCCTCTCTCTCCTCAGAAACCAGAGTGACGATACAAAGAATCAGCAAAGGAGGGCGGAGCCTTTTTGCTCTCTGCTCAGTCAAGAGCTTGGATTAATCTGTCCAAGCAGAATGATGTATCAGTCAGCACTGACAGCAGGAACACTGCAGAACTCAACGAGTCTTTGCAGGGACACTGGAACTACTTTCTAATGAAGAAGACTCTATTTCACTCCCGATATTTTCATTTCATATATTTCATTGTATCTGTCTCTAAACAGAGAGTCCGACCTCCTACAGTGTATAGGCTGATACCAGAGGGCTGACTCAGACGGTGCCTCCACATTTAAAATAAAATAGCTGGGACAAATGGTTAAACGCTGAGAGTAGAAGGAAGTGAAATACTCTGGATATCAAGGCAGTGCTCTTCAGTTTATACATACATACCAATCATTTCAATTTGGCTTTTACACTCTTGTTTTCAAGTTGCCCAAATCAGAAAAATCACATGTGCCCTTCGTGTTATCTCCAATAAAATGCTTTCAGTTTTATTTGCGTAGAATTTTGAAAAAACATTCAAAAAAGTATTTTTGAAAAAATGTCCTTTTGAAAGAACACGACAGCTTTTGTTGTTTTTCTTCTTCACTAATCAACAGATCTCATTATGGAAGTCATTTCTGCTGAATAATTAGTCAGTTTAGTTTGTCAGAGATCTCTGGATGTCTCAAAACTACCGCGGATAGACTGAACACATTGTTTTCTTCTCCACAAACACACTGTAGATATATAGAACCTAAATAAACAGCTCTGACTCACAAATGAGTTTCTTTCTTTGATTACGTGTAAATATTGAATTTAAAGTGCATCGGTGAACAGTTCCTCTTTTAACATGCATCAGATTAGAGAAGTCTTCATCTTTCTCAGCTGTTCCGCCACCGTTAATATGAAGTCATTCTCGAGTGTACATAACTAATGACTTAGTACATCTCCACATGCCTTCCAGTCTTTTTTCCCATTTTTCCTCAATTTGAAAAAGATGTGCCGTTATGTGTTCTGTGTATTTCTGCCAGAAAAAGAAAATCGTTGAGGCCCAGACACACCAAGCTGACATCAGAGAACTGGAGACGACAAAGGCCGACTGTTGAGTCGCCTCACGCCGCCTTTGTCTTGGTGAAAAAGTTGCATTTGAACACACCGCCAAGACGACAGCCGACGGCCAGTTAGCACGTACGTTCTGCGGCTGCGTGAGAGGAAATAACTCTCCACACCAGCAGGCGGCGGTAGTCTGTATTCGTCATTCAGAAAGGGAAACAGGAAGAGCGAGGACGGAGGATATACAAGCTGTTGCTATGATACGTACATGCAACAAAGCGGCGTCTGCCGACCATTTTCACACCATCTCACTCCCCACTTAGCTTCATCCAGATGTTCACGTGGTTGGTGTTGGAATGATCAGATGAGATGAAGATGAAACATGAGAAAAGCCTTCTGTGTTTGTCCTCTTGTCTTTACTCGTTGGCTTACTTTCCTCACTCCTGTTTCTCTTCTCGTGTACTGATTCGTTTAAGCTGAACAGCCGATCCGAGTGATTTCTCTTAACGACGGGCGGCGCCGCCGATTCAACATGCTGAACCGGCCGAAAAAACTCAGACACGGGCTGACTAGAGCCGACGGTGCTGGACACATCGTTAAAAACTAGACCGACAGACGCTCACCGACGGCCCCAAACTGCCCGACGGCCGACCGTCGGCGTGGTCCTTGTCCCCGGTAGCTCACCTGGTGGAGCGGGCGGCCATGTATCGGGGCTGAGTCCTCGCCGCAGCGGCCCGGGTTCGGGGCTGACCCTCGGCCCTTTGCTGCATGTCGCCCCTTCTCTCTCTCTCTCTCCCCCTTTCTAGTCTCTCCACTGTCCTTTCAATTAAAGGCCAAAAAGATAATAATAAAGACTAAAGTGCTTTCAGACCAAACACCAATAATTCATGCAAAAAAATCACACGCCAATTAAAAATTCAAACTATTCCATCTCTATGAGCGTATCCACATCCAATCTGAAACTTTCATATTTTGCGATGCAGTGTTTTTTTTTCACAGCTCTTTCAATTTCTGCGAATTTCGGATGCCGATAAAAACAAAAGCAACCGATAAACGAATGACTTTTGATCTCAGGAAATGCGACCACATCGTAACTTTTCTCCACAGACCTGCACACTTGGAATAATAAGGAGCCCGTCTCCAGTGCGTAGAGTCGAGTGCAGCTTTATCATAGTAAAAACCACAAATGCGTCGATCGATATGATTACATGGAATGCAAATATACGTGTCGGCCGGTTTGAAAGGATTGAATGCGAAAAATCTCCAACCAGTATTCTGCATTTTTGATTTTTAGTTTTTTCATTTTCGTCACCGGTGTGAAAAGGCCTTAAGTCAAAATTCTGTCTTACTGTTTCATAATTGTGACTTAAAAAGTCAAACTTTGCAGCTTTCTATCAGCGTATTGTCTCGTCCATTATTTGACCTGGGTCAACATTTCGACTTAAAAGCAACAATTTTGGCGTTTAGAATTTTGATGTAAACTCGGATCTAAAAGTTTGGAAATTTGTGTTTGGTGGATTATTTCTCTGTTGTTACAATGCTAATTGGCATTGTATTTTACATCGTTGGAAAGCCTGTTGATTTACCTTCACAATGATGTCCAACTTGTAAGGATCATACATTTGTGGGATGAGCAGCACAGCTGATTATGTGGGTAGCACCCAAGATAAATTTGCCAAAATGCTCCGTCAATGGTAAACAGTGTATTCTCCTGTTGGTACTGACTCTTGTTTTGAGTTGTTTGGTGGATTGGATGATTGAACTCT
>CAKAKR010067968.1:0-11970 GCA_916700685.1 Adelosebastes latens | reverse complement strand
TCTGCATTTTTGATTTTTTTTTTTTTTAAACTTTATTTTTTGGGGGCATTCTTTACTAATTTTATTTGACAGTGGATAGAGACATGGAAAGGGGGAGAGAGAGAGAGAGTGGATGCGGAAAGGGCCACAGGCCGGACCCGAACCCGGGCCACCGCGGCCAGGACCGAGGCCTGCCACATGGGCGCCCGCTCCACCGACCGAGCCAGCCAGGCGCCCTGCATTTTTGATTTTTAGTTTTTTCATTTTCGTCACCGGTGTGAAAAGGCCTTAAGTCAAAATTCTGTCTTACTGTTTCATAATTGTGACTTAAAAAGTCAAACTTTGCAGCTTTCTATCAGCGTATTGTCTCGTCCATTATTTGACCTGGGTCAACATTTCGACTTAAAAGCAACAATTTTGGCGTTTAGAATTTTGATGTAAACTCGGATCTAAAAGTTTGGAAATTTGTGTTTGGTGGATTATTTCTCTGTTGTTACAATGCTAATTGGCATTGTATTTTACATCGTTGGAAAGCCTGTTGATTTACCTTCACAATGATGTCCAACTTGTAAGGATCATACATTTGTGGGATGAGCAGCACAGCTGATTATGTGGGTAGCACCCAAGATAAATTTGCCAAAATGCTCCGTCAATGGTAAACAGTGTATTCTCCTGTTGGTACTGACTCTTGTTTTGAGTTGTTTGGTGGATTGGATGATTGAACTCTCTATCAGTAACAAGGAACAAACAAGACATATTGGCTATTTCTCACTTTATTCATTTAATACACCGTCAGGAGCCTCAGTAGCGGGTGGAAGATCCATACGCAGCCACAACAGCCTGGCACCTCCTCCTCATGCTGGTCACCAACCTGGTCACACGTTGCTGTGGGATGGCGTTCCATTCCTCAACCAGGATTCGTTGCAGGTCAGCCAGCGTGGTTGTGTTGGTCACTCTAACACGTACAGCACGCCCAAGCTGATCCCACAAGTGTTGAATTGGGTTGAGGTCTGGACTCTTGGCAGGCCGTTCCATTCTCTCTACTCCCACATTGTGGAGGTAGTCTGTGATAACACAAATTTTCAAACTTTTTTTACCGAATTTATGTCATAATTTGGATTTCGTATGTCATAATTCAGATTTGTTTCACTCCTAACGTTCCATATGTTCTTGGCTACCCATCTTCATTTTATGGCTGACTGAGGGCTTGCTTTTTTCTTCTTAAGAGTCATATTAACATATACGCGACCCTAGTGATTTAAGAACAGACGAAAGCTTTTTTTTACGTGTAATTTGTGAGTTCAGGTTTTAAGAAAACAACATACATATGACATTATTTATTATTTAGACACGGTTCTAATAGTTGGGGGAAGCTTGTGGATTTGATTTAAATAATTCTTGAGAATAGGAGCTTCATGTTTCTGCAGAGAATATACTGTATAGCAGTAGAGGAACTAAGGCCCCTATAAGCTGAGGTACCCTAACCATGTTTTTCATAACTTTAATATGTCTAGTTTTTGAAATTGATGGTTGTATAAAAATATTTTACTGCAAAATTATTATTTTTGGTTGATGTTTGGATCCTCACCAAAATCGAAAATAGTGAAAGTGTAGGCTTCTCCAAAAGGGACGGCGTCTGCCTTCTATCACATGTATCTCTGGAAATAATGATCAGAATGTCACCAGGTTTGAACTGGATGTTCACAGACAGTTAGTACATCAAATAAATCATCAATACCTTTGTCCATCTTTCAAATTTATACACTTAAAAACACATGAATTATAGGCAGAAATTAGAAATCCAAAAGGTGTATGTGTCTGTCATGTCAGACCAATCACCAGAAATATCATTTATATGTACCAATGACTTCATCATCATCTTCATCATAAAATCAGATCATAAAAGTAGGTTATTTGACTCTGATGTCAGCAGCAATATATCAAATTAACATTTCTTTATCATTCTAAATACCTTATTAATGTTGTATGTTTTCTGTGAATAGCGTAGAGTATACGATGATACTGTGAGTAGGAGAGACTACTCGGGATTCTTTTAAGTCTTTATTTGTAATATGCACAACGATAACAGTGGAGAAGTTGTTGGTGATGAAACTCTTGTTCTCAGGCTCCCTCCAACAATCACTAAATGTATAAAAGAAAAAAAAAAAGTAAAAATGAGAATCTAAGATATAGAAATAAAAAAAATTGTGCGGAAGTTAAAATAGAATAAAATAAAATGTCTAAAGTATAATACTGTGGTAGATATAGAACTGCGGTGTGTTCAGGTAAACCAGGTGGTAGAAGTAGTGTGAAGGTGTACAGTACAGTTGGGTCCTCTGTATAGGACTTTATATAGCCTATTGTTTTTTCATTCAATCAGTGATATATAGATTACACCTTCTATTTACTATTCCTACTTTTAACATTGATGTCGTTTTTTTCCATAGGATACATTAAATAAAGTGATCTTCTAAATACTATCCCATGTCTCTAATGATGAGCTATATTTAATGATACTTATCACGGAAAACATCAGTAATCTAACAGTCAAATCTTTGATCAATTCAACCAGTAACATCTCTATTCTATCAATGTTAGCCGTGGCGTCTGGGCCCTGTTACGTTCTCTATGAGGCCCTCCTCACATTCATTTATTGATTGATTTGGTTTAAAAGGACTGTGTGCATTAGTACATACAGACATTAGTTATTTACATAGAAACAACAAGATGGGTGCACCAGATTTAGCAGGAAAGCTAATTTCCATCTGTAGTCCTAAACACAGACACAATAAACACACTGCATAACATCACAACAGGATCACAATATAACATCACAGTGTCAAGTACAATACAAAATACAATAAATACATATAACACAATAAGATAAGTGATAAGATATTCCTTTATTAGTAACGCAGTGGGGACATTTGCAGTGTACAGCAGCAAAGGGAATAGTGCAAAAAACAAGATGCATCAGCTAACACAGAAAAAAAAAAAGAGCTAAACAAAATGTAACAAAATATGAACCATTTAAATAGAAGGAAGTATAAAAATAGGAGCAGTATATACAGTATTGACAATAAACAGACCCTTAACAAAATTGCACAAGTGGAAAATGATATTGCACAGTGAGAATGAAATGAAATTCCACCTGAAAATATTGCACAGCATGTTGTAATAATGATAATGATATTGCAGTCATTATACAGTATAGTGCAGTTATTGTTTTTGGTGTGTAAGTGTAAGTGTAAGAGGTCTACTGGGAGCAGTGCTGGTTGTGGAGTCTGACAGCTGCAGGAAGGAAGGACCTGCGATAGCGCTCCTTCACACACTTCAGATGGAGCAGCCTGTCGCTGAAGGAGCTCTCCAGTGCTGAGATGGTGTCCTGCATGGGGTGGGAGTCATTCTCCATCATGGATGACAGCTTAGCCCTCATCCTCCTCTCTCCCACCACCTCCACTGGGTCGAGGGGGCATCCCAAGACAGAGCTGGCCTTCCTGATCGCTCTGTCTAGTCTCTTCCTGTCCGCAGCCGAGATGCTGCTGCCCCAGCAGACCACTCCATGAAAAATGGCTGATGCCACCACAGTGTCATAAAAGGTCTTCAGGAGAGCACCCTGCACTCCAAAAGACCTCAGTCTCCTGAGCAGGTAGAGTCTGCTCTGGCCTTTCCTGTAGAGTGCAGTTGAATTCACAGTCCAGTTTATTGTTCAGGTGAACACCCAGGTACTTGTAAGTATATAACAAATATGATAGACTTCAGTCAAGCAGTTTATCATAAATAAATACAGTAAGAATACCCCCTGCCCAGTATAAAGTGCATAAGTCATTCACAGTGAGGGGACCTCTTACTGAAGTAAGAGAAAGACTGATTTGATATTTAATGTTGGTTGTTCAGAAACCGAGATTTCCGGTTACGGGAGAAGCTTAAAAAGTCTGTAATGCTTTTCAGGTTGTCGGGTAACCCGTTCCATTCTTTGACAGTTTTCCAGGAAGAGGCTGATTGGGCGAATGAGGAGCTTCGCTCGAGGATATTGCAGTCCCCCCTGGAAGCAGATCTGGAGGATCCGGTCGTCAGTGCAGAGCGGGGCTGTACAGAGTTCTTCAATGGGGGAGGGGCAGTATTGTTCATTATCTTTAGAGCCAGCCGGATGTTAAAGAATGTGATGAGGTTGTCAAAGCCTAATAGTTTATATTTGGAGAGTATGTTACGGTGGTGGTACTGGCACGGTTTCCTATCCAGAACCTTCAGAACTCGTCCATAGAGCGATCTTATGTCCCGGGTTAACGGGGAGGTCCGTGCCAAAGTGAACGCACAGACTGACGCTCACAACTCGGTTGATTTGGATGAGTACGGGGAATCTGGTTACGTGCTCTGGAGAGCTTCATGTAATGGCTGCATCTCTTCCAGGTGAAGTGAACACATTGTCAGCACGCTTTGAGAACATCTCCCCTGCTGAGGAGGTACAAAAGGCCCTGGTGAATTTCAGGGTGGTAAAGAATATGATTATTTGGGCCCACTTTGGCCCGCCCGGTGTGGTAGCAGAGGACAAAGAAGGCAAGCCTCCTATCAGTGTCAAGTTTGAGATGCCCTGCTGGACCACCTCTGGCATCCAGCTGAGAAACAGTAGAAAGGGAGTGTTTGTTATGTCAGTAGTTCAATATGGAAGAGAGGCCAAATTCAAATGTACGGAGGTCCTATACTTCCTCTGTCGTGCTGCAGGCGTCCGTGTGCATGTGGATGTGCATGTGCAATGACAGATGCAGCCACAGGGAGACACTGTTGTCAAAGTAATAGAGACCGAGGCAGAGCAGGAGACACCAGCACTGCTCCTGTGTTGTCTTGATACCTGTAATAATAAACCCTGATAGAAACAAGACAATACAGAAACAACTCATCATAAAGAACTGATACTTCGACTCAAACGCCAGCATTACATCAAATAATATATCTTTAGGCTGAAGAACACCTCAGTTTGACAGATAGAATGTCTTTCTTACAACATAACCACATCTGCCAACACTAATAGCTCTTTTCCACTAGGGGAACTTAACCGCAACCTGGAGATTTACAAAACCTGACGTCTAGGTTCTGCCTAAGTCCACTTTTACAAACCAGAATGTTTCTGATATGCAGTATGTCACTGTAAAGGTGACACAGAGACAAACACCGGTAGACAACTGGGAGTGCAGTTCAGTCAGACAAAAGTGGAAAAAGTGCTGATATTAAAGATTTTCTTTTACATTTAGATGTGATGGCTTTTAAACTACAGTGCTGTTAAATTAATAGAAGAACCACACCAAATGTAGAAAGTCGACAGAATGAAGCAAAAAAGGAACATGACATCAGCACCAGACCAGCTCCCACACTGCTGACCAGCTCTCCACCTATCTGACCAGCTCCCACACTGCTGACCAGCTCTCCACCTATCTGACCAGCTCTCCACCTATCTGACCAGCTCTCCACCTAGCTGACCAGCTCTCCACCTATCTGACCAGCTCTCCACCTAGCTGCCGGTCCAGCTCTCTCTCTGCTCCAGACCTGCCCGCTGTTTGATTCTCTCCTGAATCAGAAGACGGAGAGGTGTCAGTGAATAATCTGCTGGAGAACAGACTGTAGGATACAGCTTGAGCTTTTATCATCTAGAGAAAATAAAATGTAGTGATGTAGTGTTTGGTCGCACTGCTACTGGAGATGTTGCATGATTTTGGAAATACCAATAATATCCAAATGTTACTGGAAAATGTAATTAAACTAGTGACATTTTTTATGAAACACGATACTATGACCTTTTTATGACATACTATACTATGACTTTTTTATTGGTACTATACAGTACTATGACTTTTTTATAACATACTATACTATGACTGTTTCAGTCAGAACATACTATACTATGACCTTTTATGATATACAATACCATTACTTTCTTATAACATACTATACTATGACTTTTTTAGGACATATTATATTATGACTTTTTTATGACATACTATACTATGACTGTTTCAGTCAGAACATACTATACTATGACTTTTTAGGACATACTGTACTATGAGTGTTTCAGTCAGAACATACTATACTATGACTTTTTTATGACATTCTTTATTACTATTTTTTATGACATACTATACTATGACTTTTTTATGACATTCTTTATTACTATTTTTTATGACATACTATACTATGACTTTTTTTTATAAAATACTATAATATGACTTTTTTATGACATAATATACTATGACTATTTCATGACATACAATACTATGACATTTTCAGAACATACTATACTATGACTTTTTAATGATATACTATACTATTACTTTTTTAATGGCATACTATACAGTACTATGACTTTTTTATGATATACTATACTATGACTTTTTTTTATAACATACTATACTATGACTTTCTTATATATCCTGGATGACAAAGGCATTGATGGCCCTCACGTTCCCCTGACCTAAATCCAATTGAGCACCTCTGGGACGTTATGTATCGGTGCATCCGACGCCGCCAAGTACCGCCACAGACTGTCCAGGAGCCCTCATCCAGGTCTGGGAGGAGATCCCCTAGGACTCCATCCGCCGACTCATCAGGAGCATGCCCGGACATTGTTGGGATTGCATACAGGCACGCGGGGCAGTACACACTACTGAGTCACAAGTTGGATCAGCCTGTGATTTACATTTCTTACAGTGATTTTCGGTGTGATTTTGAATCCAGCCCTCAATGGGTTGATGATTTTGTTTTCCATTGACCGTTGTTACATCATTTTTTTCTCAACAATAATACAATGTACATCAGTAAAGATTTTAAAATTTTAAAATTTGAGCAATGTATACTGTATATGTCCATTGTAAATATCCCCATTTAATGACTTTAATGATGTCACTGTGTTTCCAGATCTCAGCAGTAGCTTTGGTGAGTACAGTGTTGTTATAAATGACAAACCTCCTATAAGAAGAATCAAGTGGTAATAAACCGGAAACGATCCCTTAATTGAAGCACAGAGTGTTTATTTGTTGCCCTGCTGTTAAGAGGTCTGACATCATTTAGTGAGTAGATGTTGTTCAGGGGAAATGGATAGCAGGGCAGCCATTGTCTTGCTGTTGGTTTAGCATAAGTGTAAAAATAAACTCAAGAGAATCAGTTGTTGAGAGTTGAACCACAAACCTCCACCAGCCCAGCAGGGCTCATTGTGAAACCAAAGCCAGAGCCGCGGCCTTCAATTAACCCAGGCATTTTCATCATCGCGAACGCAGATCCACTTCTAACCCGGCCGCACTCAACTCACAGACTCAACCTCAACTAATGGCACCTTGTAAAGGCAGAGACAAGAGCAGAGGCGGGTGGCGGAGGAGCCGCAGTCGTCTCAAAATAGCAGCATGGACTCGGATCAATGGAGACATCATCAGAGAGATGCCGCCATTAGCTTCTACGAGGCCTGCTATTACCGAGAGATCACTTGTGATGAGGAGCTCTAATGTGGCCTGAGGCAAGACCCCCGCTAGTACCACACACTCACTCTCACACACACACACACACAACACAAGATGTCACAGAGACGTGGTGGCTGCTGAGTGAGGGGAGCACTTCTTATTAAAGGGATAATGTGTGTAGTGTGTAAGCGGGGGTCTTGAACTGCGTGTGAGGGCGGGGTGTGAGGGCGAGGGGTTAAATGTTGCCGGGCGCTATGGTGAACAAAATGTGTATGTTTCTGTCTTCTAAAAAAAAGGAACCACATTGTTTGTGTCTTAATTATACAGTGGTGAATATTAACACGTATCAAAAGGACTAGCACACGTGTTCATTCATCCATCCATCACCTCCTGGGTCTTTACCCGCCGCTCCACGGCTGCTAAATTGTTGCCATGTCCCCAGCAGCATGGACTCTTTTTTAAATCAGGGAAATAAAATATGTTAAAACTCAGACAGCAAAGAGTTAATTAATGTTTTAAAGTTCTTAAAATAATTAAGATACCACAAGTAAACAAGTAATACAAGTCTTATTTAATATCAGCTAAGCCATCTGTTTCTCAGAATGAGGTGATTATCAATGTCCTGTCTGTGTGTTAAAGGGGAAATATGACATCTTTTATATGGAGGTCCAATCAGTGTTGATGGTAAATGTAGTCTATTCAAGCGATAACTTGCTCAGCGAGTGCTGTATTGACAGAGAAAGCCGAGCTCCACTCACAAAAAAGAAGTATACTTCAAGTTAATTTTACGAAGTAAACTTAAGAAAAGTTCGAGTATATTCCCAAGTATACTTTATGTAGTAAGTATACTAATATCAATGTACTAGTAGTATACTTGTAAGTGTACTATTTCAATACTTCTTTGGACTAAATTGGCCCACTTTTTACTTTATAAAAGTATACTTTAAATGTAGGAGTAGTAAACTTTGAGTATTTTGTACTGCACCTATAATATGAACTATACTACAAGTGAACTTATAGGTAAACTGTTATATACTTGTCGCCCACTTTTTAATTTATGAAAGTACACTTTAAAGTATACTCTCAGTAAATGACTAGTTTAATAGTTTTTACTGCAAGTATACATGTATGTTTTCTTTAAGTTAACTTATAGTACTTTGCCAAATGTACTTATAATTTTCAGTATACTTTTCAGTATAAGCCAAGTACACTTTGACTCTTCTGTATACTTGCCAAGTACACTTAGACTTTTCTGTACACTTGTCGTTATAAGCCAAATATTAAGTATCATTTTGTTAAGTATTTCTCTGATAAGTACATAAAAGGTAAACTGAAAGCATACTCTCTTATTTTAAGTTTAAAAGAAGTATACTGATAGCACACGTGAATAAACGTCTTTTTTTGTAAAGGTCTCCTGCTGGCGGTGCAGTGCTGGCAGTGCCTACATGTACCAGGATGCATTGCGTGCAAGCTACTGACGCCCAGCCAAAACATAGTGTAGCTGTAGGTTATAAGTTACGCCTATACTTATGCAGGTAATAAAATAAAAACACGGACGCTCCGTAGTCCGAACCAGCGTGAACCTAGAAGGAAACAATTCTTTCTATTTTTCCACATTGTCAACGGCAGCACATTACAGCGAGGCCGTTGGAAGCAGGTGCTGCAGCCCCCCTGCCCCCGCGGCAGATGGTAGAGGACCTGCACCTGTATTTCATTTTTGTTGATTATGTTTATATTCTAATGATGTTTTGATTTCAGTCAGTGGTTAATAGTAAATCCAAATTTGCAATCCGGTTGGAAATGACGTTTAGGTCTCACCACGTGACCACGCACACACAGACGTGCAACAGCACAAGAAAATGGCAAGGCAAAAGTGAATTTCAGATTTCTTTATGAATCCATCAAAAAGGGAAAAACCCGGTGGATCAGAATCAACAACTGACAGCAGCACACATACAAACTAAGGTCTTGTTTCACTGTATTATAAAATAAAAGCACAACATAATAAAAACACAACATAAGCATAATCACTTCCTGTATTAGATTTTTTTGTCCAACTTTTTGTCCCCGACAGCGTCCTCGAAACCCGACAGTGTCCCCGACAGCGTCCCTGACACCCGACAGTGTCCCGACAGCGTCCCTGACACCCGACAGTGTCCCGACAGTGTCCCTGACACCCGACAGTGTCCCCGACAGCGTCCCTGAGGTTTCTCTCAGGTAACACAGACTTCAGTGACTGACAAGACATTCAACATGCTTGCTCCCACAAATTAGCCTAATACCAAATAGACCCTTCCAACCATAAAGTGCACTTGAACACACCAAATAAATTAATTATCTGTATTTACAAATAAATCATCAGCATACTAATATATACAAAATATACATGACTATACAGTCTAACACAAGTTAACTAGGAAATATTATAAACTTAAGAAACACCAAACAATCCCAACTTAACAAAGAAACCCCACTACCCACACCCCTCTCTCTTCCCTGCCACTTGGTTTGGTCTAACGAGGTGATTGATGGCAGCTGGAGACCTCAGGGAGAGAGTGATTCATTTAATTTAATTTAATTAATTTTATGGCCTCTTTTGATAGTAAAGGTTGCTGACCCCTGACCTCGGGTGTCTCCCCTTAACTAAACATTAAAGAAGCATTCTTGTTATATATATAATATACATTTATATGCACATATATATGAATATATATATATGTTTTGCTTTTTTAGCCATGCTATGGATGTAGCTTGATGGATGTCAGTGTCGGCCTCAGTTGGTCAACAGCTGGTTGGATGGATCTGGTGCCCAGAGGATGAATCCTACTGACCCTGGAACCCTGAATCTTTCTCTCTCTAAAGGACCAGAAGAGG
The DNA here is from genome assembly GCA_916700685.1 of Adelosebastes latens. Classification (NCBI taxonomy): domain Eukaryota; kingdom Metazoa; phylum Chordata; class Actinopteri; order Perciformes; family Sebastidae; genus Adelosebastes; species Adelosebastes latens. The sequence goes on along the minus strand of CAKAKR010067968.1, from coordinate 1,675 downwards.
GGTCAAACCTTTTATTTTTTCAGTGCAACTTTTCAACATCTATTTGATCAATTAGAGTTGAGAGTGACTTTATAACAATAACACAATAATATAGGAGCAACTGGGAGCTCCAGAAGGTTGACTGGTTCTGTAAAATGAAGCAAATGAGTATCGTAAACGCATGTTAGCTGAACACCCCTAACCCTAACTCACTATTCTGGGTTATGACTATAACTTTAAGGCTGATGCAAGTCGTTTTGATAAGAAAAAATACTGTTGCAAAACACACTTTTCTTTGTACTTTATTTTTGTACTTTATAAAAATTCACTGAATCAGCAGAACTTTAGTCTAAGTTGAATATTTACAGCAAATGATGAAAGACATGAGCAGAAATGAATTCATATTATTTATTTATATTATTATTTATTTATTTAATTAGATGTTCATTATCATGCACTGATTGTGGGAGAACTGGATCACCCAGATCGAACCCGTGCGTTCCACAACAGTAGACAACACTGACTACTGAGGTGGCGCTGAGAGCTCAAGCCCTCGTCTTCATTCTGAAGGAAAAAGTCAATTTTTCCTTCCAGATGAATGACACATTCAAGACATTTTTTATATATATATAAAATATATATATGTGGGATAAACCGGAGCCCCCGGAGAAAACCCATAAACCACCTTAACGCCTCGTCACGGCGGTGAGCATTGACGAGAAGAACCTGCACATGCAGGACCTCTGTCTCGGTGGTGCCATCAGGTGACCTTTGACGGCGGAGGCGATATGGTCTCCGAGTGCCGGTTTACCCCCTTTCAAGGACACCAGCACCCACGTCGCATTGCCCCACGTCTTAATCAGGTCCCGGTAAATGGCCTTTTCGAGGTTTTCCAATGTTTCTTGGCTGGAATCGAAATCGAGACCCTCGACTTCGGCCCACGTTTGGTCTAAAAGGCGCTGGATGATGTCATGGACGTTTGAAACGGTCCAGGTCACTTTCGCCTTCTTGAAGATCCGCGTGACCAACCTCTCCAAAAGCACCTCGACGAAGTTTTTGTTTTGTACGTTCCGCGCTCGACGTGCAGAGTCAACACGACTCTTTGTCACGGATACCGGGGCAGACGGTGCAGCGATTGCCAAAGGTTTCTTGGCCCTGGGCTTAGTGCCCAGTATGGCGTGTCTCATATTGTCGGCGAGGTCGCCGGACTGAAAGATCTGCCACCATCTGGCCAGAGACAGGAAACCGAGCACCTTCCGCTGCAATTCGGCGCGCATGTTAGCACGTATCACCGGCTCGGGGATGATCTCTGGCCCATGTAGGATGTGTGTGTAGAGGAGATCACTTAAGACCTTTGTGAACTCCAAGACTCGACCGGGGGGAATGTTTAGGAGCGGAGTGCCGAGTCCCAGAAGATCGCGGTTCTCTGGTTTTTTCATCAGATCGTTAATCTTCTTCGTGAGAGACTTCGCCGACTCCCGACTGTGAACTTTGGAGCTTCGGTGGAATTTTTTCCTCATCTGTGCCACGATGCGATGGATGCACGATTTGGCAAAGCACTTTGCCAAAAGTTTCTTAATTTTGCTTCCGATGTTTTTCTTGGAGCGTTTGCTCTTCTGCTCCGAAGGAGTCTGTCTTACAGCCTCTTCGGCGATGCTCCGAGCGATGTCTTCCGCGAGGTCTTCAATCTCCCGAG
>CAKAKR010067967.1:30065-48692 GCA_916700685.1 Adelosebastes latens | reverse complement strand
TGGAAAAACAAAGTTGGTAAACTTGTGTTTGGTGGATTATTTCTCTGTTGTTACAATGCTAATGGTCATTGTATTTTACATCGTTGGAAAGCCTGTTTATTTACCTTCGCAATGATGTCCAACTTGTAAGGATCATGCATTTGTGGGATGAGCAGCACAGCTGATTATGTGGGTAGCGCCCAAGAAAAATTTGCCAAAATGCTCTGCCAATGGTAAACAGTGTATTCTCATAAGGCTACCAGGAAGCCTTCAATGACTGCCCTTCACCGTCAGGCATGTTTGCGCTGGTGTCGACAACACAGACAATGGAACCTGAACATGTGGGGGAATGTCATGTTCAGTGATGAGTCCAGGTTCTGTCTGCCAAAGTTGGACGGCAGGGTCAAAGTATGGAGACGACGCGGAGAACGCTATATTGATTGTTGCACTGATGGAGTAACAGCTTTTGGTGGGGGCAGTGTCATGGTGTGGGGGGGGCATCTCCCTCACTGGCAAAACAAGGCTTGTCATCATTGAAGGCCATCTCAATGCAGTGAGATATCGGGATGAGATTCTGCTAACTTCATCCTCCAAGATGACAACGCTCGCCCCCACAGAGCCAGGGTTATCACAGACTACCTCCACAATGTGGGAGTAGAGAGAATGGAACGGCCTGCCAAGAGTCCAGGCCTCAACCCAATTCAACACTTGTAGGATCAGCTTGGGCGTGCTGTACGTGTTAGAGTGACCAACACAACCACGCTGGCTGACCTGCAACGAATCCTGGTTGAGGAATGGAACGCCATCCCACAGCAACGTGTGACCAGGTTGGTGACCAGCATGAGGAGGAGGTGCCAGGCTGTTGTGGCTGCGTATGGATCTTCCACCGCTACTGAGGCTCCTGACATGTGTATTAAATGAATAAAGTGTAAAATTGCCAATACGTCTTGTTTGTTCCTTGTTACTGATAGAGAGTTCAATCATCCAATCCACCAAACAACTCAAAACAAGAGTCAATACCAACAGGAGAATACACTGTTTACCATTGACGGAGCATTTTGGCAAATTTTTCTTGGGCGCTACCCACATAATCAGCTGTACTGCTCATCCCACAAATGCATGATCCTTACAAGTTGGACATCATTGCGAAGGTAAATAAACAGGCTTTCCAACGATGTAAAATACAATGCCAATTAGCATTATAACAACAGAGAAATAATCGACCAAACACAAGTTTCCGAACTTTGTTTTTCCAGTTTATATATACTGTATATATTTAGCTGCCGTGCGACTTTTCTCACCGGGGTGCAAATAGACACTCGGATTCTATAGTTATTGGCTTATATAATCATGTAATAGTTTGAACTGGCGTACTTAAAGACTTAAAGTTTTAAAATGGAGATGATATCAGTTTTGTGGTATGAAAAATAAACTCATGCAAATAAGCGCCTTTTTTTGTTTTTGATAATGACTATTTTTATCACCATCAGCGTTTAGTCAGTATGGTTAAAGAGCTCCATCTGGAACCCCAAGCTGCTCACTCCCACCAGCTCCGAGTGTTATTAGCACCTTTTAGACAATTCCTGCCATGAAGATAAAGGAAAGAGGAAGCCCGGCCCACCTGCTCCCATCTGCTTCATGCTGCTTTCAGACGCTGTCAGTTAAAAGTGAAAGCTGTATGGAGAGTGAAATGTTGCACCTCAGTCGTAGCTCAGAGCGGAGTGCTGCCAGAAAGAAAGCCTTAACGCTGTAACCGCGTTCTATGGAGCCCCTGAAGTCCTGAAGGGTGGGACTGTTTATTTAATGACATTAAACATTTTCAATGATTATTATTTTGAATGAAAATGGGTTCTATGGGTACCCACGAGTCTCCTCTTTACAGACATGCCCACTTTATGATAATCACATGCAGTTTGGGGCAAAAACCATGCAGTGTTTTTCATTCAGTATAAATGTGTTATTTTCTCCTATTCTAAAATGGTGTATTTGAATATTTCTACATACTGGGGTCCCTAAATAGTCTTGAATTACATTAATTGGGTATCACTACAAAGTTGAGACTCTTGTGGATCTAATGAGTCCAACTGTATTCATGTGTGATGATGTTAGTCCCCATAGTAGCCGTTTCATTGTAGTGAGACCAATTTTTTTTAAACTTGACCTCACTGTATAAAATGACCCGTGGTGACCTCTAGGATAATCACAGCCTCATGAATCTTTACAGCCACAAACTACAGACCTAGAGCATTCAGAGGATGGATGGCTTTCCTAGCTAGATTGACAATAAGGGGGTTTCTGAGCAGTTTAAACAACAGAAGTGCTCGCAATCCAATCGCCGAAAAATGCAATTCTTGCAGAAATCTCAAAATGTCAAAAGTTTTTGATCCCAAATCACAGCATGGCTTTTTCTATGGTGTTCCTCAAGGTCTTGGTGTCTTAATGTGGTATTTTGGAGGGATTTTTGATAATTTTATATCAGTTCTCAAATTGTCAAAAACGGTTAAATTTTGCATCAAATCTGTGTAACAAACGGTAATCAACCCAAAAATTGCTGCTACAACTTATAAGACATGATTGAGGACGGGAATGGCACATATACTTCTATCATAATGTTCTAAGCCCTTATTCAGTCTGAACATTTGAATAGGTGCCTAAACAAAACACAATGTTTATTACAGATTTATGACACAAACAACTTGACACAGTGCTAAGCTGCATTTCAAATTAATCTTCAGGTTCCCAGCTTTCAGTTACCACTTCTATGTTGCATATACTGTTGACCCCCTGTCCCCCTAAAAATGACAAAAATGGGTCTATGGTAGGGAGGCGGGGAGTGAAAGCGGTGAAAAAGAATGTGTAAAACACAAATATTTGCTTCAAATGTATTCCATAAACGTGTTTATTTGATTGTTATGCCCCCGGTCTAGGGGAACCTAGACATAACACGACATGCGACTCCCACTCTTCCCACTCTCAAGAAAGGCCAGCTACACAGGGCTTCAAAACACACAAGGAGCAGTTTATTTGCAACTTTAGAGTTGAGCCATCCCAAAACAACAAAAAAATATCACTTACTTAAATCTAACCTTCCTTAAATCAAAATAAAAAGTTAAACAAAAGACAAGTCTCTAACCTGAGCTCCTACCATCAAAACAAGAGAAAAACAGCCACTTGGCAAACAAAAGAAAAGGGCTTCTCACTCCTACCAAAACTGCTTTAAAGTGCTCTATATTTACAGTGACAAAAAAAACTGAAATATTCACAAATTAGTCAAAACTACACAGTTTTAAATGTCAAACCGTATCAAATGATCAAATGTTTTACTAAACAAACATTTTATCAATTAATATTACCAACTAACAACTCTCAAAAGAAACACACTAAGCCACAGTTCATACTTATCACAGATCTCAAATACACAGACACAGTTGCTGGCTTTGTTGGGAGTGGTAGAGGTGAAGAGGGAAGAGATGCTGGCAGCTGGAGCTTAAAAAGGCTGATGTCATCCAGTGGACCAATCACCATGCAGCAATCTCCTTGAATGGACCAATCACCAGGCAGCACCTGTTTCTCATCGCTCAAGACACTCTCTCTCTCTCTCTCTCTCTCTCTCTCTCTCTCTCTCTCTCACACACACACACACACACACAAACACACACACACACACAGGTACACACTGAGGGGAGGAGAAAAACAACTGACCCATCACCACAAAATTAGTCAGGCAAATTGTTGTTGTTGAACCTATTCTTCACCGTCTGCTTCACAGTCTCATCCACATTGACACAGAGCTGTGCACTTCATGGAAGCTTTTTTTGCATTTTCAATGCCCCCGGTAGCCACAAATTAAGAGTTCAAGGATGGACTGGCTTTCCTGCGGAAGAGTTGACCACAATGGTCTCCAATCACCTGGGTCCATCCAAACCCCAGTCTATTGGAGATGACATATTTGGTGCCACCTCAAGTGTTTGTCTCCAACACTGTCCTCCTAGATACAGTGCTCCTTTGAGGTGCTGTACCAGTTCATCCTTAGTTGGGGGGGGGTACGCTCCATTCCTCTTCCTTTCTTTGTGAACAACTCGAGACGAGCTAGATCGATGTTGAGTTGGCTGCTGCGATCATAGAGCAGAATGCTTTTTGGAGCCTTTGACAGAGCCATGAGCACGGAGTAGCATCCTTCTCTTCACTCTTGTTCATGTTCTATCATCTCACCCACAAGTAACAGATCGGATTTCCCCTTGGACGAATGAAGAGGCAGATACACAGATGCTACTCATGTGGCAGATGGTGCAAGAAAAGGCTTTAAGAAGATCACCCTGTGCATTGTGGACACAGATATTGTGCTCCTTGCACATGTGCCAGAACTGGACATTGAGGAGCTGTAGTGTGACATTTGGGACTGACAAGAACTTCAGATATATACCTACTCATGCCAATTCTCAACAAATCCAAGGCCCTACCTGTGTTCCATGCCTTCACTGACTGTGACACATCTGCATTTGCAACCAGGGGCAGGAAGACAGCATGGGACACCTGGAATGCCAATGACATGGCAACAGAGGCCTTCATGGCTCTGTCAATGGCTCCAAAAGGCATTCCAGAGGAGGTCATTTCCATTGAGGGGTGCAGTGGGGGACTGAGGCTGTCTGAGGGGCAGGGGCAAAAAAAATAAAAGAAAGGGCACCAGCTGCATGCGGTGGGGCACCAGCACACAGAAAGTTTTCTAGCATGTAGGGCAGCCTATATGGCATATCTGTTTTTTCAATTTCACGGCCATCCTAGAGGGCATCAGTTTTTCTTCATTTAAGGGCAACTAGAGGGAACTTCATCCTGTTTTATCTACCATAGGGGCATCCAAGAGTTGTTAAAAAAAAGTAGAGTAAGGAGCAAATCCCCCCAACTAAGGATATACTGGTGCAGCACCTCAAAAGAGCAGTGTGAGGAGGAGACTATTGTGGTTAACTCTTTCACAGGCAAGCCAATCCATCCTTGAACTCTTGTGGCTACCGGGGGCATTGCAAATGCAAAAAAAAAGCCTCCATAAAGTGCACAGCTCTGTGTCAATGTGGAGAAGACTGGAAAGGAGACTGTGAAAAATAAGTTCAACAACAACAACTAAACCTTGAAATAAACATGTTTCTGGAATATCTTCGTTTGAAGTAAATCTTTGTGTTTGACACATTCTTTTTAAGCTAAGTTGTTAAGGTCATATTGAATAGTGTTCTACTGTTTACAGTCACTGTATTGTTAGGGTTAATGAACAAAGGGATAAAGCTCTACACAACATGCACGCATTTTCATCACATTGAATGCACCATTAACTATTCACCTGAACAGTTTACAATGTTGCATATGGTATCATTGTAATTATTGGCCATCAAAACATACTCTAGGGGTAGACATACCAAGTTTCATGCTTTTTTGAAAAAGTGGACATCATTTTCACACATCACCTGGACTAATATGAGTTGATCTGTTATCTGGAACATAACCAGCTGCGGAGCAGGTTAGGTGTGCAGCATGAGTTACCATGGCGATCTACCCTGGTAAGAAGTGAACCACCGTCATAGGACTGAAAACCCTGAAGGGTTAAATCTGAAGTTACCTTGCTAACTCCAAATCCTGCTTCGTTAAACAGGGCCCAGGGAGGCTGGCTCTGTCCTCGGGGGTGGAGCTTGATTCTTTCGTGGTGGTGTCAGAGCACCCCGTTCTCATTCCCAGGGTGTCATATAACGAGGCTTTGTCAAGGCCGTCGGCGTGTGATACCGAAGCATGAGTCACCCTTTCCATTAATCTTACTCACTGCAGTAGTTTTCTTTGTGTATCAAATCATAAACCCAACTGGAGATAAATGATAGTCTGATGGTATGTTTTATAACTGTAAATTGAGTCATGCCAGAGTAATGCTTCCACAAGGTGCACTTATTTTCCAAGGTTAGCCACCAGGGAGTCAGCACTTGAGTTGTGAGGTAAACACTCACAGTTGTTAATTAGATGTGATGGATGTTCTTGTGTTTGGTTGAGCTGCAGAATGTTGCTGTTATTTCACAGTGTAATTTAGAATGACTTAAGCCAGTGATACCAGTATTAATGATGAATATTTCCCCCTTGCTGTGTCCAGGTTGGTTTTTGCTGAGTCTGAAATTATTATGCACTACGTTGACGTTACGTAGTAATGCATCCATCCAACAAGCAAGAGAAACGTCAAGCCCATTCCTTCCTCTTCCCTGCTGTCACCTGCAGTGAAACTTGTTTTGAGACAGATAAGCTTCTATTAGATCTATCAATACATACATGCTTACCCGGGTAGAATACAGTGGGCTAAAGAACAGATGCATATTACACCAAAGGATTATACTAAACCGTGATTGTGACTGTTCATGGTGCCTTCGGTCATTATGGACCTACTATCTGAAATTCTCATCCACTTGAACTAAGGCCTGCTACAACAGTGTCTTTTAGTTACAAAAGAGTAGTTACACAAATTCAGAGGTGCACGACAGAGCACCGCGACAACTTGCGGAGGGCTGGTTCTCCATCAATGTGCAAGCCTATTGGTAGAAAAACAAGGAAATGACACATCATCAATAGGGAGGAGAAAAAAGGAAAAAAAGGGGACGGGGCAAAGAAAGGGTAAGGAGCACCTCCGTCTTCCAGGAGATTTAGCCTCTCTAACAACTGACCTTGCCCTGGCTCTATCTGTTTGGCGACGCCTGGAAGCTGCTTGACATCCTCCTGGATCCACCTTCTCACTTATATTCATATTATACATATTCATTTTTGTCATGGATTGTCGTATCCTGTACAGATTGTAAAGCCCCCCAAGGCAAATTTGTGATTTGTGATTTTGGGCTATACAAATAAAATTGACTTGACAAGGAGGGGGGGGGAGTTAAAAGGAAGTGAAGGAAAGAGGAGATGAGAGGTAACCCTAAATGATTATCACAAAGACAAATATGATAAAATGTGACTACTAAGTCAAGGTGGACTTAATACTTTCATATGTAGGTCTACACATGATGAATTCCATAATCTATAACTTTAGTGTGATCCACATTTTTCTGCCTACAAACACATATTGACTAAACAATGACCTTACCGTTCAATAGTTTAATATATTAAAATACAATTTTATATTGTTCCTGAAGTGATATTTCATAAATATTTCTGTTTATGGCGACAAACACATATTATGTACAGATCGCATTTTGTACTTTTTTGAGACCATATTCCACCCATGCAATGAGCCCTTCGCAAGATTGAATGAGCCCTGAAGGATCCAAAGAGCACCTGTATGTGATCACCACAAAGACCCAGTGGAGCTTCTACTCCATTGTCTTCATAATTATACAATTATTTGGATGTAATTTCCAAGAAATGTCAAAGAAGTTACAAGCGAATTATCATCTACTTACCAGTAAACAGCAACCTGGGAATAAAGCGTTTGTAATGCCTCTTATTTAACTTCGTATTACTTTCCTGGAAATGTAATAAAGGTCCCATATCATGCTCATTTTCAGGTTCATACTTACATCCTACTATTTTGTGTTTCTACTAGAACATGTTGACATGCTGTAATGTTAAAAAAAAACTTTACTTTCCTCATACTATCTGCCTGAATATGCCTGTATTTACCCTCTGTCTGAAACGCTCCGTTTTAGTGCATTCCAACGGAATTGCAACAGAATTGCGTTGCTAGGCAACAGTTTGGGTCCATGTTTACTTCCTGTCAGCTGATGTCATTCACATCCACTGCAACAGGAAATAAACTGGGACACATTTAGAATGTTTACGTTTAAAACCGAGTAATGGTCTAAATATTGTATATTTGTGACATCACAAATGGACAGAAATCCTAACGGCTTGTTTCAAACGCACAATTTCTGAATACGGGCTGTGTGTATTCCTCTGTATATTGAGCGCTTCGATACTTTCACAGTATTTGTAAAGCACTTAAACCTACTTTATAATATAAAGACATGAAAATCTTACTTTTTACAATATGGGACCTTTAAAGAAATTACCGGCTATTTATTACCTGCTTTGAAAAATAGCGGAATATAATTATTAAATAATGTTGGGGTTATTTTTGATAAACTTTAAGGTAAATATTGTGGTAATTTCTAAGAAATTTCAAATATGTTACTCGCTAATTATTACATACTTACCATGAAATTAGCAGACCTGTAAAATGAAGTGTTGAATGATGATATTCACAGTGACTGCCGGCCCTCTCAAGGCCTCTCTCTGGATATTGTCAGCTATTTATTTTTTTTACTCTACCTCTTGGCGTGCCATGCCGGCTCGGCTCTCCTCTACGCTGTTTTTTCCCTGGCACAGGATGCCAGTGCCTGACTTCCTCCAACATGTAATTTGTTCTGGCATTGTGATGGAGACAGGTGAGCTCCACTAATGAGCCTGAATGCATCGTGCCACACTGTAAAATCACCGGAAGGATCCTGATGACAGCTCTGTCCCTCTTAATTGCTGTTTTTTGCTGATGTGTGTGTATTTAAGTCAAACTTAGAGGACGGCCACATCTGACAGAGATCCTGCTTCGGCTCTCTGTTCCACATGGTGGAATATTTCTGGCTTTGCCTGAAGCTTAATTATACAGAATGTCACATCTAGGAGCAGTGGAGAGACCCAGATCTAATGAGTGAAAAGCGCTGAAATAATTTGTCACCATTTGGGACGCACTCTGTGGAAGGAATTTCAGCTGACTTTTGATGAAGATTTTTTGGTGAGGCTGTGATGATCCTCTCAAACTAATGCTGGGTAAATTAGTTTAATTAGAAGAGTGTGCTTTGCCCCTAATTATGGGCTGAAAGGCACCATTAACTATTGCAGTGTGTTGTTTTTTAAAGTTCATCAGGGACTAGCGGTGCAGGGCTTGTGTTTCAGGGCTTTCGGGCTGTACTCCAAACGCTGTGTATCCTGCAGTTACAAATATTATCCACAGTTGACTTGCTTGCGAAATCCTTCCTATGTGATGCCAAAAAATTCTCTCTGCCTCTCTTTATCACCCGTTCTTTCTTCCCTTTGCCGGTCCGTGCACTTTGCCATCGGAAAGGCCATCTAGTATGATTTGAAACTGCATAAGAGTTGCCCTTCAGCTTTAAGCAGCCAATCTAATCCTTGTAATCATGGATCGTACTCAAAACCTCCTTTCCCAGTGGCTGGAGGGGAGAGAGAGAGGCTGGGAAACACGCTCCATGCTGGTGAGGAGCTTTGACCCGTTACACCATTCAACTGCACTGCTTTATTTTCTCCGCCTTTTAAGAGATATGTGTTGGGAGAGTAAAAGTGACAGATAATGTTTCCAGCCTGTTCCGGGATATGCATGCAACCAATATGGAATGACAGGTGCATTTCCGAAAAAGAGAGACCATAATGTTTTTCTATTTAGCACTTGACAGTTTGCCTTCATCATAACATGAGCTTAAGGGCTTCCGAAGCAGCGCGATTATTTGCCGGCCCCCCAGCGCCTCTCTTTGCCCAGGAATTGAATTCCTTTATGGGGAGACTGTTAAAGGCCTTGCCTGAAAGGATGCAGACAAATCAGCATACTAAGTGAATTTTATACGTTCCATTTCTCTGACCTCCATCTTTAAATTGAGAGGGAAAAATGTCACCCCTTTTTTCCTCAAGTGTGACCTCACCTGACTCAGTTAGGCCAGAAATGTATGAATTTGTAAAAGACACTGCACATAATGCTTACTAAAGCGTTGCAGTCTCTCCATACATTTTGAAATATTTAGGTGCCCTGCAGGATGTCATTATCACTGATGTAGCCTCACCTTAACCCCGTTTTAACGCTGCACACTCGATATGTTCCACAGATGGATTGAGGGGGCTTTAGTAACTCATTCTATGCAGTAATAGATTCCTGTCAACCTGCTGCTATTAGAGGATATTTAGAGTGTTTTTTACATTATATTGTTACTGTAGTTTTCACCTTGTGTATCAGTGTGTGTGTGTGTGTGTGTGTGTGTGTGTGTGTCATCATGGCAAAATGTCGTCCTGGAGACACATACTGTAGTGGGAACTACCACACGGGTACTGTCGAGTTCTTTGGGCTTTTCTTCTGCTCAACATCTGCCTGAACCCGAAAATGGCTTAGAGTACCACAGACTCACTCTTGCATTTATTAAAGTCCATAGCAATGCAAACAGTTCATTTCTTTGATGTTGAACTTCGTTTGAAGATTGCTAGGAGATTGATGTAAGGAGGTTGTTAGGTTGATAACCTTTAAAGGTCCCATATTGTGCTCATTTTTAGGTTCATACTTGTATTTTGTGTTTCTACTAGAACATGTCTACATAATGTAATGTTCAAAAAACACATTATTTTCCTCGTACTGTCTGTCTGAATATACTTATATTCACCCTCTGTCTGAAACGATCCGTTTTAGTGCATTTCAATGGAATCGCAACGGAATTGCGTTGATAGGCAACAGTTTGGGTCCATGTTTACTTCCTGTCAGCTGATGTCATTCACATACACTGCAACAGGAAATAAACTGGGACACATTTAGAATGTTTACGTTTAAAATCGTGTAATGGTCTAAATATTGAATATTTGTGACATCACAAATGGACAGAAATCAAACGCACAATTTCTGAATACGGGCTGGGTGTATCTCACCGTATATTGAGCGTTTTGATAGTTTAACAGTATTTATATAGCACTTAAACCTGCTTTGTAATGTAAAATACCTGAAAATCTCACTTTTTACAATATGGAACCTTTAAAGAAAACAAAAAACAAAAATGAGAGAGAGAAATTAAACCATCCTGTCATTATGAACAACAATTGCTGGATAATTCCCTTTCCTTTTATCTTCTTCACATTCCATCAGCATCATCACATTTGTTACTTTTGTTACCTCCAAACAAACCAAAATCAACAGTCATTTACCAATAGGTATTATTATTATTACCATTATTATTAATCACGCTCAAATAAATTAGGTCAATTATCAGAACATCTAAGAAATAATAAATCCTGACTATAATATATCCCCAAAAGCATACATGCAATTTAATACTGATATTAATCACCACAAACACACTATCATCACCTAACTCCATAATATATCAACCATCTGATTAAACGCCATAATTATGTCAAAGAAGACCAGTAACCAACACCATAAAAATGTCCTTAATCAAAATATAAACACCACACTGCACACAAGCCGAATGAATTAAATAATTAAATAATTTATCGGTGCATATAACATACAAGCGTGCAGTGCTTCCAAACATCGCCGACCGCAAATAAATCACCGGCAACCTTTGCACCACCACAGCTCTTAAACAGATTATAAATAATCAGCATCTATATCATGTTGTTTACAAATTATCATTATCACTCAAGAAAACTATACATACCAATAGCGTCTCTGAGGTCATCTATACGCTGATGCAAGCCCTATTTACCTGAAGCTTTACGTATTTTCCCTGCAGGAATGTCTACCAAGTCACACACAAAAGAGACCCAGCAGGTCTGAATCCTGTTTATAGCTTCCCACCTGAATTGCAATCAATTAACCTGGCATCTCCTCCTACAACTAAAGTGAACACAGCTGCTCAGCGCTGCCCTCTTGTGCAATATTTCATTATTGACCTACCAATACACACATGATATCTAAAGAACAACTTAGATATGAAAAATAAAATAAAAAACACTTATCGTAACATTTTGGCTTTCGCCTTAACAAGCACTTTGAGTAGGTTTGTTTGTCTGTCTGTCTGTGGACAGATTTTGTCAACGCGATAGCTTTAAGACGCAGTCACAAGTCTTTATGGGTGTGCAGTTGAGATCAAAATGAAGGCCAAGTTCAAAAAAAGGTGTAGTCAGAGCCCGCCCCCCCCCCTCCCCTTCAGCACACCTGGGATTTGGATGGTTAAGAATGTTTGGTGCATCTGGAGTTGACTTCTCTTCTTTTTTCTCTTAACAGAAAATTAAGAGAAAATATAAGAGAACTTCAAGAGAATGTTGCTGCCTGTGGCCCATTGGCTGCCATTTGAGGTCAACAGTTTTATAGACTTCTCTCTCTCTTATAGGGGTCTATGGGGGAAATGCTTTGGCTGCAAAGGATTTTTTTCATTGCAGTACCACGGTTGACTTCTGAGGCAAATTGGCAGCAGTGGGCTATACCTCCGGGTCTGAGAAGTGAAGCCAATGAGGAAGTGCCTTAAACTTGCATTCTTTCTAACAGCCACTAGGGGGAGACTCCTGTCGTTGTAAAAAGAAGTCTGACTGTATAGAAGTCTATGAGAAAATTAGCCTACTTCTCACTTGATTTATTACCTCAGTAAACATTGTAAACATGAGTTTATGGTCTCGATCGCTAGTTTCAAGTCTTCTTCAATACAGCATGATGTTCATTTAGTAAATTAAGGTCCAATTTAGAGTCAAATAGACCATAAATTATATATATTTATATATATATATATATATATATATATACTGTATGTGGATTTCAAAATTGAGGTTTTAGTTTTCATAAACATTCCTAATATTTAATACAACCCATGATTGTCACTTTTGGCCAAGCCGTCCTCACCCAAAAAATGGCCATATAGGTCGTCTGTGGAAGCAGCTTATCACAACCCATATTTCCGTTTGTCGTTGGGTGGCGAACTCAAGCAGCCGTAGTAGTTATGATGGGAACAACAGAGGAAGTCAGGTGACGTAGTACGAAGAGCGACAAAGTCTGTGTCGAGAGGAGGTCTTGGTGGATTGATGGGTCTCCTGGGACATTCACCCAGGAGACCGCTGTTCGTGTCCCGTGTGAAACCAAAAGTCAACACGTTGAGTTATATTAAAGGTCCCATATCGTGCTCATTTTCAGGTTCATACTTATATTTTGTGTTTCTACTAGAACATGTTTACATGCTGTAATGTTTAAGAAACCCATTATTTTCCTCATATCTGCTTGAATATACCTGTATTTACCCTCTGTCTGAAACGCTCCGTTTTAGTGCATTTCAATGGAATTGCAATGGAATTGCAACAGAATTGTGTTGCTAGGCAACAGCTTTGGTCCATGTTAACTTCCTGTCAGCTGATTTTATTCGCATACACTGCAACAGGAAATAAACGGGGACCCATTTAGAATGTTTATGTTTAAAACCGTGTAATGGTCTAAATATTGTAGATTTGTGACATCACAAATGGACAGAAATCCTAACAGCTTGTTTCAAACGCACAATTTCTGAATACGGGCTGTGTGTATTTCTCTGTGTATTAAGCCTGTATATTCGATACTTTCACGTATTTATATAAAACTTAAACATGCCTTATAATATAGAAGCCATGAAAATGTCACTTTTTACAATGTCGGACCTTTAAGTTATGTACATAACTACGTTATTACGTATGTAACTATGTTAGTATGTAACTAACATAACTACATTAGTAACCACGTCACGTAAACCATGATCTTTTCCCAAACCTAACCTAGTCGTTCCATTTCACAATGTTAACCAACTGCAACAGTTTCACAACGTTAAATAGACAACAGTCATATATGTCGTTTTGAGAGTCATTGGCATGCAACCTATTCTGTCATGTAGGTATGAGGACGTGTTGCAGAGTCTCAAGGAATACAGCAGCCCGTTCTCATTCCTGGGGCGTCAAATACCAAGGCTTTGTCACGGCCATTAGCGGTCGATACCGCCGCATAAAGCACCCCTTAGCACCGGTATGAAACGCACCGGGTGTTCCATAAACTACAATGTAAACCCATCCGCGGCAAAAGTAAATGCTCCAAAAAAGTGCACCGGGAGTGCGGTGACGTAGTTTAAAAAGTGAAAAGACACAGCCCCAGTGGGCGGGAGGGGAGGTGGATGGGTCCAACAAACACAAGGCCTTCATCCAGGAGACCGCTGTTTGTGTCCCGTGCATCACGTTACAATCAGCTGTTCGTTCATGTCCCGTGTTTACAACATTCAGTGTGATTTTCACTGTACAACCGTAGTAGTTTTAAGCCCAACCATGTAGTTCTTTCCTAAACTTAACTCTAGTGGTTTTACTGCCTAATCCTGTGTGTGACACCAACTATAGCGGATTTGATGACGAAAATAAAGTAACGCCAACAGGCGCGAAAAAGCGGTGGTATATGATGAGTTGGGATGAGAATGTGTTGAATACAGATACCTTCAGCTTCTCCAGCCACACTCTCGTCCAACAAAGCTGTTTGACTTTGTGTTCATATTTAGTCAGATAAATGTAAGGGTGCTGCTACTGTGATTTGTCTGAAATATATTCAGTACTTTTAAAAAAACAACATTTTTTTCTTCATTAAGTATTGAATATTCACCCAAACATCTGCAGTTATCAGCAGAGCACTGGTTGTTTTTCCTCTAACATGCCCACTCCAGATAAAATAGTCCTCCTCCTTGAGATGAAATTGCTGTGCTGCCAATTGGGAATTTGGATGGGAATCATGCTTTTCTGAGGTTGAAGACTATTTAGCAAGTTGAATGTAATTGCCACTCAACACTTCTGTGTGCAGACATTTCATTTCAGAGGTTTACCAGCTCTCAAAAAAAAAAGTCACCATACAGGGTGCTTTTCATTATGGTAATTTATGCTTCCCTGCGTCCTCTCTCCTCCCGTGACCCAGAAATTGTTCCCCCTCCGCCATCTTAAAGGATCTTCCAATCCTTAAATGCGCCTCGAGGACACGAGGAGCAAGTAGAGAGGAGGCTTCTGGAGTAGCTAAGGGTGAGGAAACACCAGTGTGTCCTTTGCGGAAGTTATTTCAGCAGCGGCGATGTAAAAGAGGTGTAAAACACAGCTGAAATAATCTCAAACCATTGCAGGACTCTACAGATATAACTGTTCCTTTTGTATTCATAAATTGTAGTTATTTAAGATGATCAAACTTTCTACCCTTCACCGTTTGTGTAGCGCCTCGTAAGGCGCTGTTCTAACCGCATTCCTTAATGACATTTCACCTTGGTATTACTGATGCTTATCAAGGCTGTGGCTTAGAGGTAGATTGGTGGGAGCACATGGTCGGTGGTTCGATCCCAGGCTCCTCCAGTAAACATGTCAAAGTGTCCTTGAGCAAGATAGTTAACCCCAAAATTGCTCCTGAAGGCTGAGCCATCGGTGTGTGAATTAGTACTTAGATTAGATCCTGATGGGCAGGTTGCACCTTGTGTAGCAGCCTCTGCCATCGTTGTATGAATGTGTGTGAATGGGTGAATGTAGTGTAAAGCACTTTGAGTGGTCGGAAGACGAAAAAGGCGCTATAAAAATTTCTATTTACCATTTACCATCTTGAATGTAGGCTACACCCAATTCAACTGCTATAATCGTGACATGACGTCTACAGCTGCAAAAAGCTGTTGACGTCAAATTATTAGATCAATAACAACGTTCTCTTACATTCAGCACTAATTTGTTGTTTTTCATGTTGTCATATAGATATTTGTGTTTGTGTGTATATAATATTCATCACACGTCATATTTAATTGGCGTCGCTCTAAAATGACGGATCCAATGCCAGGATACCTAATTTTTGTTAAATACCTGTTGCCTCGACTCCTCTTCCCTCGCATCTCTTCCTTGCTCGCATCTCCCGTGCGAGGGACTAAGACCCGAGGAGAGGAGGCTAGGAAAGGAATCAAGGATACGTTAGCATAATGAAAAGGACCCACAGTCTTTGGAGAGACGGATCACTTTTTACGTGGAAGGCATGATGATCAAAGACGGAGATCTTGCAGAAAAGTTTCACAGTAGCTGTAAATCTGCTCCGTCCAGCCTTGTAAAAGAAATACAGTGTCAGTCTAACTGCAGGGCATCATCGAAACTCAACCCGTTATCACCCTTTAGAGTCGGTATGAGATGCACTGAGCTTTCCATTAACTATAATGTAAACCCATCCGCGGCAAAAGTAAACGCAAAAGGCAGCTTAGACTTCTCTTTACTCTTTCACAGGATACATTTAAGAACTACTGCTACTACTGTGATATTAATGTTCAGAATGTCGCCATTTATTTCTACCTTTTTAGTCCATCTGTCCAACACTTTGGTCCAGAGCAACATATCCCAACAACTACAGGCCAGATTACCATGAAATTAGGCTTGGCTATCCATGGCCAGGAAATGATTCCTGGCCTTTTGTTCAGTTAAAATTGACACTGTGGCGAAAGGTCCATGAGATATCTAAACATATTTCCAGAAGTTGGGTCCTAATGTTTTTGGTCCTCTTGCATGCATTTCAGGCCACTTACATTTGACATAGAGGCCTGCATCAAATCTAGAGGGCAGATTACCATGAAATGAACTGAAAACTGTTCTGCCTCCCAAAGGATATCTGTCCATTTCGTGTTTGACATACAGTACGTGGCCAGATCCTAGTTTGTCAGCCTTGTTCCTAAAACATCCACAGACCCCTGAAGTCAATAATTCCCCAGTACACACATCTTTACAAAATGAATGAAACGTCCAGATTTCCACAAATGTACAGTTTGACAGCAGAATATGATTTAATTATATATTGTCCTAGTTTTGTTTGAAAGTAAACACAACATTTTGTGATTCTAATTAATAGTCTCTTGCAAGCTATTATAGCAGAGGTATGGCATTATAGCATAGCTTTCATGAAGTCAGTTGATTATTTTTAGCCTATTATTTCAAAGTAGCCTGTACAGTTTGCTAAAAGGCCTCATCAGCTCTTTGAATGGCTTGTTATAGATGCATGACCATAAATACTGGTTTACAGGTCAGAGCATTATTTATTATTATATGAATTATTATGTTATAATAAAGCTCAGGAACCTGAAGATGGTAATACACATTGTTGCTTTGTCCGAAAAAATCACATTCACACTAATTCTGTAATGAGCTATGTTACTAAGCTATCCAGTCACTTCATGCCAGTCTCCTAAGATTAAAACAAGACTGTACTGGTGTTATGTTGGTGTACCCTTCATACAACACCTTGCAGTGTGTTCTGCAGAACAAAGTCCATGACATTAACAGCCTTAAATATGGTCAGAACCTGTTTTTTATTCTTTATCCAAAAACCTCCAGGCTAATTGTCTTATTCTATCAGTATAAATTACAATGCATTATAAACTATATGATTCAGGTTGGTCATTTAGTCCATGAGCCAGGGGGTTGGTCGTGCCACTTTGGAGGGACTAAGTCTCATGGAGATTTTTTTAGAGGTCTATGTCCGCAGTGTTGGAAAATGCATGATAGCATTGCAGCAATGGTTGCTTTCTATTTTATCTTTTTTCGCCATTTTACACATAGATCCAGTATAAAAGAGGGTAACCAACACACAATATCATGAAGTCGTATATCATTGGAAAGCCTAAACTATAATCTATCCATCGGTCACATTGTCATGACACTGAGGTCAAGAGAATTTGACCTTTGACCTGTAATGCTGTAATCGGGCAAATTCTGAATGCCTCTGCAAATGCCCTTATAACTAACTTCATAATGAATCTGTTATCTGATGGGTAGCACATGGGTAGTTCCAGCATAAAGAGCACAAAAAGAGCTTTAAAATGATGTATTATATGACTAACAGCAATAACAATATTTCTTATCAGAATAAACGTAACTTTGTGCAGTTTGTATCTGATAGAATGTTCAGAACTTTGCATTGGATTTGGTTATTGGGGCAGTTTGCAAATGGCTTTTCTAAGCAGCAGAAACACAAAATAATACAAAAACTCCAAAAAAACTTTCCTAAGAAATTTATTCTCTACCAGTTTTATCCATTATTTTATGTTTTCCCACTCTTACCCCGTTGTCAATATAAACATGTTACGACTGACGAGGCCCCGATTCAGTAGGAATGGGGGTATAATCCAGGTTATATGTGAAAATGATATTCACTTTTAATTTAACAGTAAGTTAATTTACAGGAAGAAAGAACCAACCTAGTCTCACATCAAAATGTGTAATAGCCACGTTGGTCCACAGAACAGAACTGGGCTGGATGGAACCCAGGGTTTGCATAAAGCATTTTTGTTTGATGGTTTGCTTAGAGCATTTAACTACTTTTGTAATGAGCTCAGAAGAAATGTCCTATATATTTGTCATTGTTACTGTTAGCCTACTTGACTATAAAGGTTCTGCAAAATAGGACCATCAAGAGTTACGTGTATTCATGTTAATTTATGGTTTAGCCTGTTATTAGTAGAACATTAATGCATCAAATAAATTCACACATTGGCTTCCCATTGTGGCCACTTCTGGACATCCCTTTGCCACCTCTGGGCCACCCCAGTTAAACATTCCCAGAATGGCCACTGGCTGTAGACATTGAGGTCATATTAAAAAAGTGGTTCAATCCAGATGAAAGCAGCAGGGCTCTTTGTTCTCTAACTGTAGAGCCAGAGGGGGCGAATGGAGAGTTTCCTTTTCTCAGAAGCCATTCCTTTGTTTTTTAGTTGAATTAATGTGGTTGTGGGTGCTGTCATTTCGGTCTCCATCCCCGGCTCCTTCCTTGACGCGTTGGAGAGCATCTGTCATGGAGGTCTCTGGTCGTTAGCTCATCTGTCAGCCCCAGACAGCGGCTCACTTGTCACTTGTCATTTCCAGCGCCATATTCAATCGAGCAGTTTTCTTTAGAGACCCTCCGTCTTTGTCATACATGCCAATATT
>CAKAKR010067967.1:0-30045 GCA_916700685.1 Adelosebastes latens | reverse complement strand
GGGGGTTCATGCCCTGATGTCTTTTTATTCTTCTCTTTGTTGGGGTGTCAGTGTGGACGGTGGATGTAACCCTGGGGATTTATTTTTCAAATTCATGCCTGAATGTGGTATAATGTACAACTACATGTCCCATTTGCTTGCATGTCGGAAGAGCGGTGCCATTACAAACCCTGCACCATTTGAAATACTGCCTTCCACAAATTTATATTTACAGTACTTATTATATATTTATTTATGTTAATATTTAAGCCCTATATTTTAACTTGCACTATTTTATGTCTTTGATTCTCATTTTGCTTTAACTCGTGTGACTTTCCTTTTTTACGTATACATTTTTAATGAGCATTGTTGAAGGGTACCTGAGACCCAAGATTTTCATTGCCAAAGGTGCCAAAGGCTAAAGGTGTTTGGATGATGTATGTGGAGGCAGATGTAACATGTGAAGACTCTTGGAGGTATACCATAAACCCAACAGAAGTCAGCAATTTTGAATTGAATGTGCTATTTAGGGCATTTTTTTGCCATTTCCAGGGCACTGTACTTTAACAAACTTTTCCTAGAGATATCACCAGATCGACTTCAAATTTGTTCGGTCCGATTAAAATTTCTTGGGACGGAACTGCCCAAGGATGCAAAATTAATATCAGTGTAAGCTGACAATAAAGTTTTATCATATCATATTGTATAAGCGGGGCTCAAAATAGGACTCGGTGCGGGTATACTCTTGGAGACCCACACACAGTCTGTGCGCCCAACACCTACCACTTGGCGCTGGTCATTGTGCCATTAAAATAGAGCACATACAGCAGCGATGCACTTTAATACTGTAGACTGTGGACAACCGTATGTGCATGACTCTGTATGTCTACAGTATCAAAGCATATCACTCATTATGTAATATAAAAAATGACAATTGATAATTTAAAATTAATTTAAACCATTAGGCACCAAGTCAAGTCAAGTCAGGTCAATTTTATTTGTATTGCCCAAAATCACAAATCACAAATTTGCATCAGGGGGCTTTACAATCTGTACAGGATACGACACCCTCTGTCCTTTACAGTGCAACGCTCTCATCGGATAAGGAAAAACGTAACCAAAAAAAAACCTTAGGAAGAGCAACAGAGGAGGGATCCCCCTTCCAGGACGGACAGACGTGCAATAGATGTCGTGTGTACAGAGTAACAACATAATGAAAATACAACATAGACAATCCATATGACAAAAAGTAATACATGTAATGTGAACATATGTGAGAAGGTGGATCCAGGAGGATGTCAAGCAGCTTCCAGGCGTCGCCAAACAGATAGAGCCAGAGCAACACGACCTCCTCTCCACGCCAAACAGGTAGAGCCAGAGCAACACGACCTCCTCTCCACGCCAAACAGATAGAACCAGAGCAACACAACCTCCTCTCCACGCCAAACAGGTAGAGCCAGAGCAACACGGCCTCCTCTCCACGCCAGATAGGTAGAGCCAGAGCAACACGACCTCCTCTCCAAGCCAGCTAGGAAGAGCCAGAGCAACACGACCTCCTCTCCACACCAGATGGGTAGAGCCAGAGCAACACAACCTCCTCTCCATGCCAGATAGGGCCAGAGCAACACAACCTCCTCTCCACGCCAGATAGATAGAGCCAGAGCAACACGACCACCTCTCCACGCCGAATAGATAGAGCCAGAGCCAGAGCAACACAACCTCCTCTCCACCATGAACCTAGAGAGAGGACCATATTTTTTTTTTTCACTCTTTGCTCAAGTAAAAACAGACCTGCAGAAATCCCAAATCAAAGAATACCATGTTAGAAAACTACTCCAACAGTATTATGTTATATGCACACAAATTAACACAGCCTTCACTTTATTGTATCAAAGGGTCAAATTAAATAACATTTACATTAGCTGAGACATCATCCTGTGAGACTCTTTGCCTAATGTTGGAAAGTAGCTGAAGGTGACAGACAGAAAACTGCGAAAGTGGGATTTCTATCTCTGTACATACACATCTCTGTAAGGTTTTACTCATCAGTCATTGATTCTCAGGAGGTTGGATGTGTGCAAGTGCTCCTATACATATATACAAGACATGCAGCCAGCCATGCATGTATGCACACTTGCATTCTCTCACCCTTTTCACCCGGGACATGGCAGGTTCTTTACTTGGAGTGGTAAATGGAGATGTTGCTGTGTGTGCAGGCGTGCGATGATGAATGGCGTCTGAGTAATGTCTTATTTGTTGATCAGATCAATCAGTGCTGCAGAGCAGGGGGGATTTAATAACATTTCCATCTGCCAGAGACAAACCTGACAGGGAGAAATGTACCATGAAACCTAATGCTCAGCCAGTGGTAAAGAGACTGATCTCACACTTCATACCCTACTCTACTTTGCCATTTGTATTTGTTAGCAGGCCTGCTTTTGCCTGTTCTTTGATGGTGCATTAGTGAGGGGACTGTCCACTGTCTGCAGCTCAGGATTATTCTGTTTACTGTGAAATAATTGCAACATTTTTTCATAAAATAACCAATTTGTTTAGTACAGTATATATAGCATCCAGTTCCTGCCGCTAAATAGCATGCCGCCTTCTTATACAGTATGTATGTACTGTATGTACACAATTACTGGATATGTTTATCATTTAGGTCACAGATAAAAGGTTGTGTTTTGTGGACTACATTACATTGATACATTATTGTATTATTATTTTCATTTACATACATGAGGAGGGCAGAATATTAAAGGTCCCATGTCATGCTCATTTTCAGGTGCATACTTGTATTTTGTGCTACTACAACATGTTGACATGCTGTAATGTTAAAAATAAACTTTATTTTCCTCGTACTGTCTGCCTGAATATGCCTGTATTCACCCTCTGTCTGAAACGCTCCGTTTTAGTGCATTTCAACAGAATTGCAACGGAATTGCGTTGCTAATCAACAGTTGGGTCCATGTTTACTTCCTGTCAGCTGATGTTATTTACATACACTGCAACAGGAAATAAACTAGGACACATTTAGAATGTTAATGTTTAAAACCGTGAAATGATCTATATATTGTATATTTGTGACATCACAAATGGACAGAAATCGTAACGGCCTGTTTCAAACGCACAATTTCTGAATACGGGCTGTGTGTATTTCTCCGTATATTGAGTGTTTTGATAGTTTAACAGTATTTATAAAGCACTTAAACCTGCTTTAAAATATAAAAGATATGGAAATCTCACTTTTTACAATATGGGACCTTTAAAAACACCTGTCAATAGAATGAAGTCCAGTAAAACACCACTTCTAAGACCTCACTGCTAAAACATAAATCACCTCAACAAGAACTTCATAAATGTAGGCTTTATGGCAGATAATGATTGCATTAGACTTTTAGATCTTAGATAGATAGATAGATAATAGTATTAATATAATATAATATATATAATATAATGGATAATACTATGTATCCCTCCTACACGTTCAAATTGCCACATTTTCCATACAAGTGCAGTGCACGTTCAAAACATGCCTGTTCAGAACGGGCTGAATACTTGGCCTGTGGTGTTGCTACTTGCAGCTTTCTGGAGAACCGCTCATACAAACAACTTCACATTCCTTTGGTCCTGAGCAATACACCTGCCAGGTCATGGTTGCATCACACACCCTATTCACAGTCAGAAACACTGCTGAAAAACACTCTGGTTCACAGGTAAAAGCACCAGGAGCAGACTTTACCGTAGGAAGGCAACTGCCTGGGGCCCCCTACTAAAAGGGCCCCAAACAGCTATTGAATGATGTTAGTATTCTCACTCATTGTACCCTGAAATAACTTACAAAAGGCCCCCAAAGCACCTAAAATGAGAAAGTTTGCTCTGGCTGGTGGGCAGTGCTTGGTATTTCCTCAACTGATCTCAACATGGCTGCCGGGTCACAAACTTTCTCATTTTACAGCTAAACAGTACACTACAAGATGTTTCTGAAAACATTTGAGTAGAAAAATAGACATTACAGTAACATAATATTGATTCATATTTGATCAACGCTGCCTAGTTTGACCGTTTGATAGGAGTCCGCGAGTGATTGACAGCTGCTCAGAGACGGCAGACTCAAGATCAGCTCTGATTGGTTGTTTTCCTTCAGTCTGTGAAATCATGCAGATGCCATTAGGAGCACCGGAGGACACCGGAGGACACAGAGGCACACAGAGTGTTTATGAAAAATTATTTTTGGGCCAGTGGGTGTCAACCGACTGTGGCCACAACACCAAACATTGCTTTTCAGCTTGACATAGGTTACTCTTTAAACCTGCATGAACTGATTTTTAGTCACCTGGAAGCAGCACATCCAGCTGTAAACACAACACTGACATTTTATCACGTTGTTGTGAAAGTGTCAGCAATCAGTTGCCTTATTATTTACAGTTGCCTATTTACACATCCAGCAGACACTATCATTATCATTCATGCAGAGTCATGCTTGAAACCACCTTACAAATGTCCAAAAAGTTCAATATTACAATATGTGGCTCTTTAGCTTCTTAACGCTCCACTATGTTCTCCAACTACTTGCTAACTCTGTCAGTCTGCCATGGTGCTCGGCTGTTAGTGTACAGTGGTTTTTATCAGAGCTTTTTCACTGACAACAGCTGCCTGCTGCTACTGCTGGAAATAACCCTGATCAGAGCACAAGAAACGCCTGGATATAGTTTGATATTTTTGCCAATTCTGAGCTTATCAGTCCCTGCAGGATTTCACAGGCTTTTTTTCAGGATTGCTGTTGACTAAAATTCATGTTGCAAAGTTTTTAGGCATTTTTTGCAATAAAATTGGAGGAGCAAGTAAAAATTGCACAAATAGTTGCAATTTCTTTTTTTTATTATTTTTGTATAATTCATTAAAAACCAAAGGCAACTTGTTCCAGTGAGAATAAAACCACACTGTTTTGAGTGTTCTAAGTAACCTTACCAAAAAAAAAGTGCTTTATTTGTAAATGAAGAAGTGCAGCTGGTGGTATTCCACAGTCAAAACAGTAAGATATTAAAGTGCACAGAACATTAATATTTGTCAATAATAATTACAAACCTAAAACATTAAGCTTGTTCAAAAGCTTAAATGTACCTCACAGTAGAGATGCATCGATTGCAATATTCTGATGTCTGAGAGTCTGACTTGCCGATTTTTTTCCTTCTAACTATAATTGACCACAAGGCTCCAGAATAACTTTTTTCACCACCGCCCCGGAACGTCCCGAAAAATAATGTCAACTGTCCCACAGTCAGTGTAAACCGTCAGAAATATTCAATTATCCTTTTACTTTGTTATTGTCATCCATAGTAGTTATTTGCATAAAATACACAATTCAAATGATTAGGAAATAAATTATTCTATTTTTATTTAAATACTTGCTTTGATTATATACGCTATTATGTGTTAAACAGGTCATATTTCTCTCTCTATTATCTACTTATTATTGCTGTGAAAACATCTTCAAACAACTGGATTTATTCAAGTTTCTCGCCAAAAACTACATTTTACAAGAATACATTTGAATACATCATGATAGCGTTATTATTTACCTTCGCTCAATACTCATTTTTACTTAGCAGAGCTTGAATGCACCATAATGTACCTCAATTGACCCTACGTTAACGGAATTTCTCAGCTCCGTGCTGCCGGCAGACGAGTCGGTCACTGTAACGACTCTAAGCCGCATCATAGGAATTAATTACAATATAATAAGTTGTTCCTTATATTGCAGTTATTGCGAGCTTTAGGTCTTCTTCACTCATGCTGAAGAACTTTCACGCTGACGACATGTGTGTGTGTGTGGCTGTGATGTTGCTATCGGTGCCGCCGTGTGCTGCCGTTAACTATCTTGAGGTGATGGCACACATATGTAAATGAGAGCGGCAACAAATCGGTTATATGACCGATTGTCACAACCAGAAAGAAGGAGGAAGTGAGTTTGGTGACAAGGGGGGTGCGGGGGGACTGCTATGATTGGTCAAATTTGCGGAAAAGTTGAGGTGATTGGATACATTTTCAGGTAAGGTTATTATTAGGTAAGGACAAATATTAAATTAGAAAACTTAAATTACGCCAGCTCCATGATGGATCTGAGCATACATTTTTATGCATTCTGTATGGAGACATCTTGTATGATGTAAATTACTTCTCCATCAAATGTATCAGTCTCTTAGATGAATCAGTGTAGTTTTTAATTAGTGCAAGCCCCCCCCCCACCCAAACCCCATGAATGAGATCACAGCAAATTAAAATCACAGGATCTAGTGTAATGTTCCCCGCTCTATTTTAGTTCTCTCTTGTTTTAATTAAACATTTACACAGTCCAAACCTCAGAGGTCAGATTC
Source organism: Adelosebastes latens (assembly GCA_916700685.1). Classification (NCBI taxonomy): domain Eukaryota; kingdom Metazoa; phylum Chordata; class Actinopteri; order Perciformes; family Sebastidae; genus Adelosebastes; species Adelosebastes latens. The sequence continues at coordinate 23,689 of CAKAKR010067967.1, read as the reverse complement.
TGCAGGGAATTTCTTGGTTAGAAAATGTTAGAAATTCACGCACACATACGCACACACACTTTCTCCCCACAAAGGTTGATTTCATTACTTGAGAAAAACAGGACCAGCGGGTTGTATCCAAAGTTGCTCGTGGACTGAAATGATTGATCGTTGATATCGACCATCAGAATCCAAACCCATTGGTGATTTCACAGGTGTTCAACAGCAGCTAATATATTGAAGAGACCAATATTATACACATGCCAGAGACTGTTTGCATTGACCGGGCGGAGCATCAGATAGTCCCAGAGGATTTTGTAAAGGCCATCCACTCAGCACGAAATGTTGGTGTACATGCATCCATTCATTCTGGTATTCCAGTCCACATGAAAGATACTGCATTTCTTCACACACTGCACTTCTACATTTACAGCTTCTCTTTACCCTTAACTCTTTATTCTACTCATCCTACAGTGGTGGCAGTGGTGAATGTCAGCTTCCGTCAGCAGCTCTCAAAAATTTGACATTTTATCCAGTTTTAAGCCATACTTTTACATTATATTATAATGACTTTGATTGATTTTGATTTTGGCTGTTGCCACCTTGGTTTTTGTAACCAGAGGTAACGCGAGAGGGTGCAGTACAACCGAATGCTGAAAAAGACATTTTTAGGCGACAAAAATGTTACAACGCCGTGGTAGCGACCTGTCAATCACAAGGTAGCCCCGCCTTGAAGCATCCCCTGCTTTATGGTCTATTTGACTCTAAATGGGACCATAATTTACTAAAAGAACATCATGCTGTATTGAAGAAGACTTGAAACTAGCTATTGAGACCATAAACTCATATTTACAATGTTTACTGATGTAATAAATCAAGTGAGAAGTAGGCTCATTTTCTCATAGACTTGTATGCAGGCTGTTTGCAGACGCCCAGAAGCGTCCAGAGTAAAGCAAAATTAGAACAAAAAGAGAAAGTACAGGCAGAAGGCAGGGTCTCTGCAGAAACAAACATCGCCACACATTTCTAGTAGGGCTAAGGGACAAGTGATGATTGAGAGGGATTCTTTTTGTATCAGTCAATGCATCGTGTTTTAGGAAATTCCTGCATATTATACCTTTAATCATTGGCCGTTTGGATCTCAAGTTTAAGGGCCCTATTTAAACGATCTGTAGCGCATGGTCTAAAGTGCATAGTGCAATCCAGACTAAGTTGATTAGCCAGACTGTTTGCCAAAATGCCCTGAACGCCACCGTAGTCCCGCTGTTGGTCAGTCCGGACAGCTGAGCGAGGGTCGGGGCTGCCCGGGGCGCGCAGCAGCATCAGGAGTCGGACCCCCGCGGGGATTGAATGGAGAGAGATCCGCTCGCTGCTCGGGCCTCGCCGTCAGCTGTCGGGGCTGCCTTCTGCTGCCTCGAGATAACAATGCCCCTGACCAAAGCACCTGACCACACCTCATTTTAAGACCAACACACCCATGGGTGTACAGATGGGCGCAAGTAAACAACGTGGGCGCTGGGTGGGAAAATGACAACTGCGTCGGTCTGAAACTAGCAATGACAGTTGCACTGCACTGTGCGGAGCTTTGCGCAAGGTGTAAGATAGGGCCATAAATCTTCTTAAGTTGCCTGTCAGCTACTGGTCTGCCTCGACTGCCGCTAACCTAGTTTAGCAAGGCTTTGTTTTTAACCTTGTTACAAACAAACCTTGCGGCCAGGTTAGCCTGGTCGCTTTTAATAAAGATTTTAGGTAATTTTAATTCTGGATTTTACTACCTCCTCGTTGGCATCATTTCTGAAAAAAAACTGAGGATAATTTCTTTGGTCATGTGGTTGCCCAGCCTGTGTTCATTCCCAGAGCACCAAATACCAAGGCTTTGTCACGGCCATTAGCATTTCATACCGCGGCACAATGCAGCGCTGGTATGGAACGCACCGGATGTTCCATTAACTACAATGTAAACCCATCTGCCAACATGTTCTCATCCCAACTTGTCACATACCTCTGCTATGTCACGCTCCTAGGAGTATTTTTGGCATCAAAACCAATATAGTTAGGTTTAGGAAAGAACTACATGGTTGGGCATAAAACTACTACGTTTGTACAGTGAAAATGACGCTGAACGTTGTGAGCACGGGACATGAACAGCGTTCTCCTTTGTCCGCCCGGTGAGGGTCTTTTCGCTCTTTAAACTACATCACCATCTCAGAGCATTTACTGTTGCTGCAGATGGGTTTACATTGTAGTTAATGAAACGCTATGCGCGTTCCATACCGGCGCTCAAGGGTGCCTTGTGCGGTAGTATTGTACGTTGACGGCCGTGACAAAGCCTCAGTATTTGACAGCCAGGGAATGATAACGGGCTGATCACACACATTCGCTGTCGCTCTCTTTATTTCGCTTCACCACTCACTTCCCACGTACACACACTCTACACACTGGCTCTGCTATTCTCCAAATGACCTACGCTACAACTGGCTCTGGCCCTTCACGTTTTCACGTCAGCCACCGTAGTTCTCCTGCACATTTGGTACACGGGAGACCTCGCCGCTAGATGTTACACACTGGTCCTTTAAGGCAGGAGACCAGGGTTTGCATCCTATCACAGAGCCGCATTTAACATTTACCTTTTTATTAACCCTAACCACAATATTTCCCTAACCTTAAAGGTCCAATATGTAAGACGAATTGAAGAAAGAAAAAAAACTATTTTTTTTACAGAATATGAAGAGGTTACAGTATTGACGTCACGTGAAAGACGTCTATGTATTGTGTTGCAGAGATATCTACTGAAATGAGTATTCTATTCAGGCTATTCATCACAGGTAATTGAATTCAACCCACAGTGCGGTGCATGCTGAACTCGAGCACTCGCTCTCTAGTTACACACATCGGCAGAACAAGCCAGCGGGCTACATACGCGACATACGTAATCTCCTATGCCCCAAACAATGTACGTCTTAAGTGGTAAGCACACAAAAGGATCAGGGCCTTTTATACAGGTATGAAGACAAATATGTTGCAAAATGCAAGAGCTTGTAGACTAGATGAGAACTTGTAGAACAAAAATCTGAACGTGTATGTTTAAATTTTCTCTCAGAAAATATTCACACGAGTGAGTTGGATTTGAAGCCCCAGAAAAAAGAAACAAAAAAAACATCAGACCTTGTGAAATTTGAGTCAAGTTACAATCAGCTATTCGTTCGTGTTCCGTGTTCACAACATTCAGTTTGATTTTCACTCTAGTTCAGTGTCATTTTCACTGTACAAACGTAGTAGTTTTAAGCCCAACCAAGTATTTCCTAAACATAACTATAGTGGTTTTGTTGCTAATTCTAAAGTGACGCCAAGAGTAACTACAGTATATTGGATGCCAAAAATAAAGAGGTGTTTTTTTCTTTTCTTGCGGTGCTAAGTTATTTCAATGTCAGACTACTTTCACTTTTACTTTTGAGAAGGACAGTTATTATTTGCACAACTATAGGAGGTCCTTGAAGATTGACCTATGTTTACATGGGTCATTTTACGTGATTGAAGAAACAACAAATGCGGTAATTTTTTCTAGTGAGGTTAAGTCGATTTTTTTCCGCCGTTAGAGGCTGCAGTAAAGACGAGTATTGCAGAGGACCTCTCCATGAAAAATTTACATTTTCAGAGACAAAAAGAAAGGCTGTGAAATGAACAATGAAAAAGCACTTTTTTTATATCATCTTCCACCTCTGTGGATATAAGAACTTCATTAATCAAGCTACAACATGTACTTTGTTCTCATTAAAGATGAACAGAAATAATCTCCCTCTGTTTGTACTACTGGTGCTCCCTAAAGGTCATTGTTTAAGACTCTGGTGGGTGTGAAGCAGCTTTCGGTGTTGGAGCACACCTTAATGAACATGTTTATACGTACAGCAGCTCTTAAAGTAACAGCCCTCTCCGCTCTCAGGGATACACATTGATTTCCACTGTGCTCACTACATGCAGGTGTTACTCACAATTTGGAAAAGTCACTATGTATGGAATAATATAGTGTGCAGTGGAGGATAACAGAAGACTACATGGGAAATTAAGGCGGTAATTCATATTGATTACAGCGAGGCTCGAACTAAAGGAGCGTTTGTCAGTTGGGATTTGAGACGTGGCACGCTTCTTGCTGTAACTACGACAACACCAGTGTTCCCCGTAGGATCTTATAACATTCCCGTAATGGTCTGACAATGTGCGGAGACATTTCAATTAGGCCAAACACAACCTGACCTCCATTTGCTGGAAATGCAGGAATCACGTAGAGAAGGGACTACAGGTATGTGTCCATCCACCTGCAAATTGGAAATGCTGGAGAGAATAAAGCATTGCCATTTCCAAAACGACATGAATGGGGAGCGAAATTCAATCGGACTGCTATATGTCTAATGACAGATATCATTTAAAGTAAGCTGTACAGCAGATTACAAAATGTATTACAGAAAGTCTCTGCTGCGTTATGCAAAGTGTAGGATCCGGCGTTGGAAGCTTGACGCATATTATCAACTAAAAGTCAGGATGTCTCACTTCTGTTTCTTCCATTTACCATCATTTTTTTCAGTCCGTCATTTATGAGCCTCCCAGCTTTATGGATGTGCAACACTAAATTGCTGTAGAGACCCTTAAAGCTTCAGTAGGCAGTACATTTTTGGCATCATTGGGCAAAAATTCCATAATAACCTTTTAGCATAGTGTAATTCAAGTGTTCTGAGAGAAAACTAGACTTCTGCTCCTCCTCATGGCTCTGTTTTCAGGCTTTAAAAAATCTACTTTGACCAATCACAGGTCATTTCATTGAGAGAGCGTTCCTATTGGCTGTGCTCCGGTGACCGGAACTTGGCGTTCCTTCACCAGATTTCACAATGGCTGCGGCGTCACAAACTTTCTCCTTTTACATTGAACCGTGCACTACAAGATGATTCTGAAAACATTTGAGGAGAGAAATAGGCATTAACGTAACATAATATTGATTCATATTTGATCAGCGCTGCCTAGTTTGACCGTTTGGCCGGAGTTCACGAGTGATTGACAGACGGCTCTCATAGGCGGCAGCTGGACAGCAGACCTCAGATCAGCTCTTACTGCTTGTTTTTCTCCGGTCTGTGAAATCTCGCAGATGCCGTTAGGAGCACCGGAGGACACAGAGGCACAAGATTTTTTTTCAGGTTACCTGTTTCATGTACTACTGTCACGATATAGCGACCGTTTTATAAAAATAACTTTTTTTAATCATATTTGCTCCAATCTCGACTACTTCAGCTTTAACCTGTTGAGTCCTAGCCCCATCCCTCGGAGAAAAAAAAAAAAAAGCCTTAAATACCTACCCAAAATGAATCAGGAATAGCTCCTCAACCACAAGGCTTATATGCACATATCCTTTGAAAGTTAAGAAGTTATGGAATATGAATCCATTGTAAGTAAACTAAACTATATTACCATAGAGATTTCAATGGAGAAGCAATAAAGGAAAAAATAAGATTTTCATCCTCGCCTAGTATAAAATCTAAATTTCAATGGCAATATCACCAAAACCAAGATCCCATGGATAATGATGCAACTGGATGAATTCTCCTACACTTTGACTACAACTGCACCTATACAGTTGATGAAAATACACTAAAATACAACCTTTATGATACAATTTATAAAAAATACTCAGTTATATACTAGGTCTATAACAGTTATATACACACTGACATTGAGATCCATGCTATACAGCAGATGAATGCAGAATGGAAGATCCCACAGTGGGTATTAACAGATTTTTTCTCATCAGGCTGAAGAGAATGATATATGGATTGTTGGTGTCTATCACCATCTGCTGGCTGTATCAAAGTACAAAGAGTCAGGTCTGACCTTCAACAACACAACAGTATAGAGCAGGGGTCAGCAACCTGCGCCTCCGGAGCCACATGCGTCTCTTTAGCTCCTCTCCAGTGGCTCCCTGTGGATTTTTAAAAATGGAAATGAATAACTGTTTTTCGTTTACATTTTTATTTATCATTGTTGTAGGTCTATGGTACGACGGTACGACGGTACGACGGAGTATTAGGGTCACATTGAGGAAAAAAAATAATTCTGAGATTTCAAGAATGAAGTCATATTACGAGAATAAAGTCATAGGTTTACGAGAAAAAAAGTCATAATAATATAAGAATAAAGTCAGAAGTTTACGAGAAAAAGTCATAATATTATAAAGTAGTAATTTTATGTGTTATTTTCTTTTTTTCTCCTAAAGTTATGACTTTATTCTCGTAATTTTACAACTTTTTTTCTCGTAAAGTTATGACTTTAGTCTCGTAATATTACGAGTTTTTTCTCGTAAAGTTATGACTTTATTCTAGTAACATTATGACTTTTTTCTCGTAATGTTATGATTTTATTCTGGAAATCTCCTAATTTTTTCCTTCAACGTGGTCCTAATACTCCGTCATACATTTGCACTTTGGCCCTCACTGCTTTAGACTTGTATACTATTTACTTAGACTATAGGCTGTGTTACCTTCATCACAATGCTCAAATGTTTTGCGGCTCCAGACAGATTTCTTTGGGGGGTTTTTGCCTAAAATGGCTCTTTTGATAGTAAAGGTTGCTGACCCCTGGTATAGAGACAAGACGGAGTCTGACTTCCCTCCTAGCTGATCATTCTGGCTCTCTGGTGTTTTATAATCGCCGCATACATTTACAAAATTATATTTCTGTACTGTAACGTTATTGTTAAAATACTTTGTAATTACACAGTTTGGACCACATACCTTTGGTTTATGGATTCTGAAAGCTGAAGACCTCATGTTTTCAAACCAGTATGTATAAGATATATTCATATATTCTATAAATAGACGAATATGAAATAGCGATATTTCATAACTACGTCACAGGTTCCCCCCTGGTACCAGAGGCTCAGGAACCCTTTCGTAACCTGATTGGATGAATGCACCTTTCTCTGGGCTGTCATTGGTTTTGGCTTCTGATTTTTGATTGTGTGCTACCCTTATAGGTGGTGGTGCTCACATGGCTCTGCCTGCCTTTGGTGAGCTTGACACATCCACCCTCCTGTTTTATTATACCTACTCCTCTTCCTTGTGGGATTTGAAATAAAAACGAGTTTAGCAATGGGCCTTTATTAACATTAACATTATTCTATCAGGGTTGCTCACCACTTTGCTCTCTCAGCGTAAAGCCAGTCAAGTAGCCACCTCCAAGGATTTAGTGCAAACTGTTCGAAAACCTGAATCAAAAAGCATCATGAGAACATTTGAAAGTAACATTCTCATTTCTACTAATGGGAAGGTTATGGTAACATTTTGGAGCCAAAGATTTGATGTACGAGATGTTACCCTCCTCCACTTTGTTTGCCACAGAGTGCATCCAGTAGAATGAAACTGTTGACATCAAAATCCATTTGGAGGATGGGCTCTCTCGTGTGGAAGTCATTATATTCACTCAAGTACTCCAACTCTAGGGCACAGAACAATAAAGGCAAGGGAAATAGATGTGAATGACGTTACACAGCCCCCAATAAATGTAATACTGGCTGAATGATATATAAATGAGCAAGTGCTCCGAGTTACAGACTATTAAAGAGCCGTGTGAAGACGGGGATGCTTGAGAGTGCAGAGAGGGGGCTTCACAGCTGGAAGGGACATTCAGCGCGAGAATGGAGGCACTCCATCACAAATTCATCTCATTTGAAATGTGAGAGGAAAGGGAAAAAAACATCCCTATTCTGAAGTGAATTACTTTTCTTTTATATGGTCTTTATTTGCCTGAGGGAAACTCAGATGTATATCTTAACTGAAGTCAGAAGGGACAGACTACTCTCAATTAAATCCTGTCTGGGCCGGCAGGGGAGTCAGCCTCAGTGAGGTATAATTAATGTGGAGATGGATGGACAAGTGTGATTGGCAGACCCAACACACACACACATGCACACGCACACACACAGTGTGTGACAGTGACAAATTAACCTCAGGTGTTGGACACTTTTTTCTTCTCTCTGACTTTTCATCCCTCTCACACTGAATGAGTTTCCAAAAGTGTAGATCTATACTGTAATCTGGTATAATAAAAACTTATTTAGCAGCTCTGTGAGATTGTACTTGGACACAGCGGTGCTGCAACCTGTATTCTCATTGTATAATGTTTACCCTGTTCACCATCTGAGTGTGTGAACATGCTAACATTCGCAAATTAACACAAAGTACAACTGAGGCCGATGGGAATGTCATTAATATTATAAGTATTTACTCATAAACCAAAGACAAATGACAAAAAAAATGGACAAATTGGAATTTTGAACTGATGATGGCGCTAGAGAAAACAAGTCACAGCGTCAAGCAATTCCTCGTGATACAGACATGAATGTATATAACACACTTCATAGCAATCCGACCAGTAGTTGTTGAGACATTTCACATCCGGCGCACAGTGCAGCGCACCTGTCATTGCTAGTTTCAGTTCCAACGTTGTGTAAGTAGTAAACGTACTCTCGCCCATCTGTGCGTTTATGGGCGTGTTGTCTTAAAATGAGGTGTGGTCAGGCACTTTGTTGCCGCATTGTTATCTTGAGGCAGCAGGCGAAGGCGCCATTGACCAACAAAAACCTGGTTCGAAGTCTGGCTCAGTATTTTCTTGCTATTTAAAGGGGCTCATTATTCAGTTAGTAAGATGAATCTACAGGCAGGTTCACAACCCACGTACACTCTGCTTGTTACAGACACAGGGATGCACAGCAGCTCCTCCTCCTCCTCAGTTAAATACAGTGTTGGCACTAGATCAATGTTTTTATTTACGTAGCCAGGTGAACATAGGGTACAAGAGTTTTGCATATAGCTGTTCTTTCAGTCCCTTTAAGACCAGCTCCAGTGTAGCACACACGAGACCGCAGGGCTTCCGTAGTTGCGGCTGCTGAGGTGTGTATTTCTGTCCATCGGCATGAAAAATATCTCTATAAATGTCCACAAACAACGGGGCAGCGTAAGTGTTGATAAAGTGCACATGTGTATAGAATTATCTCGTCAAAGTGTATGCTAACTACGTCACTGAAATGTGTCCCGTTTTTGCATGTTTCTGCCTCACTTAGAGGGGAGACAGGTGACAGTGAGGAGTGCGTGTGGGAGCGCGCAGGCTGCACACTGCAGTGAGATCGAGTTAACAACTTTATTCTGAAAAAGTGTAAATATGTGTATTTTTTGTGGCTTAGCATTTGTGTTTATGCTGTATTTCTGTTTTCTTGTTCAGAAATAAGCCACTACTGTTTTCTAGATATACATGAAAAACACAGATGTGATTAGGGGGATCTGTTTCGAGGAGATACTGAGCTAAAGTCTGCCATTCTGTGATAGCTCGTGCACTGTATGTGTCTTGGTTGATTAGTACTACAGTAAACTGTTGACAGCTCAAGGTTGAATGTTAAGCTACAACTAAGGAAAGTGTTACAGGAAGGGTTGTTCATTTGAGACAGATCTCATTGATACTTTAAAACCCCAAAATAACAAAGTTAATGCTGTTCTCCTTTAAGTGCAGTCGGGGAAATAAAAACCCACAAAAGACTGTGCTCTGAGTCTTATTATTTATGACCAGGCCACATTTATGTCAAGAAAAACACAAAATGCAGGCGGCAGGTGACAATTCAAAATATTATGGAATAAAATGAAGTTCGCCATACAAGAGAGATCACAGTGCGCACACGCCTCTGTGGCGTCTCCTCTCCTCATCCCTCTGTGTGTGCACAGAGTGTAGATGGAGTTGTTGATGGGACAGAGGATTTGGAGATGGCGAAGACAGAGGGTTCACCGGCCGAGGATCCGCTCACCTGCTTTATTTTTGCGCCCGAGCAGATCTGTTTCCTCAGCAGAAAACGTCTCACTTCTCCAATTTGCCGATTCCGCCTTTGAAATAGCAATGAGTAAATGTGCAGGCGCACTTGACATTTAAAGGGAATGGGAGACATCAATCTGGACGGTTTAATTCATGTTACAGCCAAAACACACCTATGATTAATTACTCCCCTCTGGACATGATACACCTATATGCTCCTGTGCTACTTGATGACACAGGGAATGTGGTGTGCAGGGGGTCTACTGCTGGTCTTTTTTTATCCTTGCGGGGTTAGTCCATGGCTTTACCCAGTTCAGTTGTGTACTACCTGGGTTGGCTGGAGTGCCATACTTCTCCGCTGTGGTGACCTAGGTTATAAAGAAGTAGGTGGGCTGCGGCGACTAACCTCTAGTCAGTCAGGATCAGTGTGGTTGGTTTGATGTTATGTCGCGGCAGGGCGTGCATTCATCGGGCTCCACCCACTGTACCCATAGAGTCCAGTAGAGGGCGGAGTGTGCGAGTTAGAGTGAAGGTTACAATATTGTAACTCTAGTTCTAAAAGCACAGGTGGAGCTTCTAACAAGGGGGCCCTGTCGCTCCTGCGCCGCTCGCTGAAGAGGGTGTAGGATGACTGACAGCTGTGTAGGCTGCCTCATTTACTGTGATGTTCTGCACATATTCGGATAGGCACGTCCTGAATGGCCAGCTACGCTTATGCAAATTTCCAGTGGGCGAACACATGCTTGTGATTGGAGGAGAGCATTACCCATAGAGTCCAGAAGAGGGCTCTGCATGTGCTTATAGAGGGTTACAATATCGTAAACTTCATTCTGGGGTTAAGGATTGTGTCAACAAAAAAATGGTCTGCCAATATAGTGGAGCAAGTTGTGCACATGGTGTTAGAAAGAAGCTTTTTTGTCCTCTCCTCCTCCCAAAGGCCGGTATCAGGTGGGAGGACAGCATCCCACTAGACCAACACAGGTGACTGTAGAGGAAATAGACAGAAACTAATAAACAGAAACATCTGAGGGAAGGTTGTTTATAAGATTATCCTTATAATGACATCTAATCATATTACAGACTATTGTTTCATGCTAAACTGTTTCATAACTGAATCCTTAACATAATTCAGAGATCATAATTTAGCAGTTTGAGGTCGACACCTTAGCTTGTGCTGCTGTTGCATGTGAATTTTAAATGCTGTGCTCATCCCAGAGAGGTGACACTGATCAATAGTTAGCTCAATAGCTGCCATTTGGAAAACAAGCTTGTTTCCTCCACAGTTTGTAATCAGGCAGAGCAATCATAATGCTATTTCAGCACATCATTTATTACCATTAGCAAAAGCAATCATTAAAAAAAAAAGACTTTATTGCAGCATCGTGTACAGATCTGAGGTGAGCAGCACTATGCCATCGGCTCAGGAAATGCAATTAAAGAACATATTCAGCTCATGGAAAAAAAAGTGTATATGATCATATTTCCCTATTACTCCCACGCCTGGAGGCAGTCACTTTAACAATGACTGATGCACCTCAACCATAGGCTCATGAACTAAATCAGATTTTATCCAGAGTGTGGCGCTTCTTCACTGAGTTAGTTAGACTCTAAAAGAATAATTAAAATCATTCCCATTATTACTCTCATGACAGTTCTGATCTCTCCACGAGGAATAATGCAATGGAGTGAAAATTAAAGACAGAATGTTGCAGCAGAAATCGAGATTCATCAGACCAGGCAACGTTTTTTCCAATCTTCTGTTGTCCAATTTCGGAGAACCTGTGCCAAGTGTAGCATCAGTTTCCCATTCGTAGTTGACAGGAGTGGCAGCCGGTGTGGTCTTCTGCTGCTGTAGCCCATCGGCTTCAAGATTTGACATGTTGTGTCTTCAGAGATGCTCTTCTGCATACCACGGTTGTAACGAGTGGTTATTTGAGCAATTTTACAAAACAAAAACTTTTTAACCCTCTGAGACCCACAATAGACCCGTTTGTGTCTCTTTTAGGGGGGGGTACAGGGGGTCTTTAGGGGGAGATAGCAAGTCAACAGTAGATGTCACATAGAAGTGGTGTACATCATCTGAAAGCTGGGAACCTGATCATTAATTTGAGATGCTGCTCAGCACTGTGTGTCAAACTGTTCTAGTCATAAATCAGAAATAAACATTAATTAATTAATTGTAAAAGTTTATAAGGGTTAAGAACATTATGATTGAAGTGTATGATGTCCATCTGCATGCTCTATTATGTAACATAAGTTGTTGCAGCAATTTTGGGGTTGATACCATTTGTTACACAGATTTTGTGCTAAATTTAACCTTTTTTTTACCACTCTAGTAACACATTATTAAATGAATTAATTTAAATGTTTCTTTCTGTTAAACTGTTTAAAGCAAACAAAAGGAATGCACTTTTATGAATGTTAACATGAGCAAAAAGTAAATTACTGCTCTTTAATGAATTCATGTTTACAAGAGGGGAAAAAAATTACTTGAAGGAAAAATAAACATATTCAATTTGTATATATTGTGGTGGATTAACGTACCTTTCGGCAGACGGTTCTTCTTCCTCATCCACAGCCCTGTAAATACAGGGGCGGTTCATGAACAAAGGGGGCGGAGGGCTACGGCGGGAATATTAACCCAGGGGTGGGTGAAAAAAAACAGCCACCTGTGTATTGGGTCAATGAGGTTTGCTATATAAACCAATATGTGAGTCATTATTCCTTCCGCATCAGAAAACAACCCAATTGAAAGGCCCAAACCTTGCATACCCTGAAACTGGGTTAGTAACTTGACCCAGTATATTTTAGTGTGTAGTAATTATGCACTATCACGGCTATGTTGAGCTTGTAGGACTTGATATTACAATCCCAAGTTGAATTGGCACTTTCTTGATGTCGTGAGTGGGGATAGGGGTAATCACTTCATCGGTGGGCACCCTCCTTCATCGGTGTTTCATTGATAGGCCCACGACACCTCCAGAGGGCTCAACGGCGACACCTGGCATCCCAGGTGCGCTCCCCTCCGCTTTTGCAATAATCTATTCTGCTGGAATTGTGCAATACACTGACTGTGCAATGACAACATATATAGGCATTCATTCATTCAGAGGTGGAGACCAGAATCCAAGCTGAAGTGGCTTGTAGTATGCCAAGTATGTCACTGTCAAGTCACAAGGGTACGGAAGAACAACAGATTTTGCAGCTCTGCCCCGGAGACCCAGAGACAATTAGTAACAACTGTAGGCTTTTTCCCCACTAAAATTCCCTAACTTGGATTTAAAATCTGTGAATTTTAGGGGGATCAATTAGCAGAAATGGAATATAATTTTAATAAGTATGCTTTCTTTAGTGTATAATCACCTGAGAATAAGATCTTTGCGTTTTTTGTTACCTTAGAATGAGCCATTCATATCTACATTGGGAGCGGGTCCTCTTCACGGAGTCCACCATCTTGCACCACCATGTTTCTACAGTAGCCCAGAACGGACAAACCAAACACTGTTAACTTTTCCTGCTTGGCTACCACCACATCCTACACACTGCTCCTTTGAGTATTTTCAAAAGCATTTAAGAACTGTAAATATTTAGTGCAAACTGTTAATTATATTTCTGGTTGGGCCTCTTTGCTCCACATAGCAGCACAGGATGGTTAGCAGTTCTGGAATAATTTGGGTGCAGTACCAGAATAAGGACTGTAGGTGGTGTCAGAGAGCAAAAGTGTGTTGAAAAAGGGATAAAAAAACTCATTGCGCACCCAAAGTGAGGACATTTGAGAAATAGCATCTATATGGGACCTTTCTGGTTAAATAAATACCCTTAGAGGCAATTTCAATGGAAACAAAGTAAGGACCAGCCAAAATGTCCTCACTTCCCAAAAATGTCCTCACTCTGTGGGTTAAAAAACTTGTTCCGGTCCTTACTATGTAAAAAGTACAACACACACACACACACACACACACACACACACACATAGCCTGTCTGTCTGTCTCATTCTCAGACTAATCTATTTTTGTCATGGCTGGCCGGTTGAGACTTTTCTCATCAACTCTTACATGGCACTTGGCTTCCAGACAGACAGTGGGAAGATGAGGTCGCTGGAAGCGTGCGTGTGTGCATGTGCAAGACTGTGGCTTGCTGTTTGTTGCGAAACACAAGGCTCAATATCTTCTTAAAAATGGAAATTATTTTTTGTTTGATTTGTAGATTAAAAAACAGTTTAAAATATAGCAGATTATATGTTTTTTTTTATCCAAGGAAATTGTATAGCGATCTTGCCAAATTAAATCAAATATAATCCTTACTGACTGTGCTCAGTGTGTTAAGTCTATAGACATTGCACACTTCAGAAAAACAATATCAATAAACCACCACAAAATACAGACAAGCAAAGAAAACAAAAGGAGAAAACAAACCGCGATAAAAACAACAAAAAACTGGGAGTCCAGGGAACCCGTAGGTTTCATACCTAGCTATATTCCACATCCTTTTTCCAGGCCAATTCTATCAGTGCCGACATCATCCCCCGAGATTTAGTGGCTCCCAGGTATTCCAGATCCGGTGGAATAAAAGAGGTTTATCCTTTAAGGCTGTGGATAAAGCTTCAAAAGGGATGACACTTGTTACAGCATGTAGCCAGTAATTTAAATTAGGAGCTTTATTAGTGTTACACATGACTAGGATACAGAATATGCAAAAGATCTCTGATACAAAAATCATCATTTCAGTCCCAGCAGGAGGAGGACGATGATGCTGTGATCCCAGGTGAGATTCAACATGGCGGCACCCTGCTGCTGAATTAACAACACTAAGGACATAATTGCTCCCTTGTTTAATACTCCACAACTGGCAAACTGGAGGACCAGGAACAATACATTGACGAGTGCTTTGACCGGCTTGGCACAATGAGAAAAAAAAACAAAAAAAACAGGGAACAAAGACGAGCTCTAACGTTACACCTTCAGCCAAACGCTGTCGTTCACCCGACTCATTCACGGTCCAGTTTTGACCACGCCATTTTCAGATATGCGCGGTCAGATGTAAAGACTAAAGATGAAGAGTGAACTGCACCCTGACTTTCTAAATCAAACATGCCTCAGCAAAAATCAGGGGCTCAAAAAAGAAAAGTGAGGGTACAGAGAGAACAAGAAGATGAAAGGAGCAGAGTGGCAATTGCCAGATTTCTAGTCAAAAAAAAAGGGGGAAGAAGCACCAGCCAGTATTACAGGTGAAGCTGAATGCGGTAAAGGTAAGGAGCTGGCTAGGTAGTCTAATGGCAAATGAAACATGCTGTAGCAAGCTCAGTTTTAAAGCTAGGTATTACTAATGCTTGCAATTTGCGAGTTGTTATGGGCGTAAATTCAGCAAGAAAATAGTCATACGGTTCCTATCAAAAATACAGACCGCATTTGCCGGGACATAGAGGCTCTGATCATTAGGCAACATCGAGTGGAAATTATTTTGTCCAAGACAGAGAACTACGTTGACTCACCTAGTTGCTCAAAAGCATTATTATTTTATGTTTACATATGACTGCACTGTTAATCTGAATATTGGTCTCAAAAACTTGGCTCTCACTTGTATGCTGTGTATTATTATTAGATTTTGTAGTATTGTATTGTATGTGTCAGTGTCTAAAGTGAATCAATGAAGATGAAAATAAAATATTAGAGATGAACAATATTTGTGACATTGTTTGTGTAATGGCAACTTTCCAGCCTGCACAAGTGGACTTAAGTTATCATATGTGTCTCAGGGTGTGACCAGTATCAGTTTCACACGTTTATAACAAACCACATTTCATGAAAATCTGTTCAACTAAGGAAGAGAACAGCATCTCCACACAGAGGAGGTCCACTGATGGAGAGACCAGCATCTCCACACAGAGCAGGTCCACTGATGGAGAGACCACAATCTCCACACAGAGCAGGTCCACTGAAGGAGAGACCAGCATTCCCACACAGAGCAGTCCACTGAAGGAGAGACCAGCATTCCCACACAGAGCAGGTCCACTGAGGGAGAGACCAGCATCCCCACACTGACGCTGAATCTCACTAAATGTGAGTTTGGTAAAGCTACGGTTACATACCTAGGGAAGTAGGTGGATCATGGGCAGGTCCACCCAGTGGATGTAAAAGTTGAAGCTGTATTGTCGCATCCAGTTCCCATCACCAGGCGTGAACTTCGAGCCATGGCCAGGTACTACCGGTGTTTTTGTAAAAACTTCTCTGTAGTGGTTGCTCCTCTTACCAAACTGTGTAGTCCTGCTGTTCCGTTCGTGTGGACTGATGAGTGTTGCCATGCCTTTAATGCTGCTAGGTCTCTCCACTGTAGTGCTCCTCTATTGTCCCTTCACGGTCCAAGTTGACACTAGTACTTCCGGAGCCGGAGCCGTACTGTTGCATGACGGCGAGGGAGATTTGTGCCATCCTGTGTGCTACTTATCGGTGACATTCAAACGCCACCAGTTGAACTACTCTAGCATCGCGAAGGAGACGGTAGCCATGCTTTTCGCCCTGCAGCATTTCCAGGTGTATGTCGGCTCCAGTTCATCCCCAGTGATGGTGTACGCCGACCACAACCCTCTTGTCTTCCTGGCCCAGATGTACAACCATAACCAGCGGTTGATGTGTTGGGCCCTGCTGGTGCAAGGATTCAACATTGTGATCAAACATAAGAGGGAAGCAGACAAAGTGGTGGCTGATGCACTGTCATGTAAGTGAGATGATTCATGATATTACACTCATTGATACATTTTTTTTTTTTTCAACTTATTTTTATTATTTTCAGAACAGAAGGCTCACAGCAATGTTATGTTCAACAGTTATTCGATACAGTCAGACCCCCCCCTCCTCCCCCAAAACCAATAAATAAAAATAAATGAATTATAAAAATGGCTGAAAAAGGACATTTTACATAAAATAACACAGTGGTTAAATTTGACTGTAAAAATAAATATATATATATATATATATATACACACATACATACATATACACATACATATACACACACATATACATAAAAAAAAAAAAGACAACAAAAGGAATATTAGATAATATCTCATAGAGTAAAGTATATTGTCCTCAGACTCTCATGAATGGTAAAGGGTGATCATAGAAATATATTTTATGTTTTACGTGGCACTAGGCATATTCTGCTTCCACCCTGAAGGGTATTGGCCTTTCAACAGAGTGTATTTGAGCTCTGATGGTATATAGTCCAGGACAGGGTTCCAGATCTTAATAAATGAGCCCTCGTTACCCCTAAGGACTGCACTCATCCTTTCATGTGGCAGTACGTTGAAGATCTCCCTGTACCAGAATGTTACTGTGGGTGGAGTGTCTTTCACCCATTTTAGCAGGATGCATTTACGAGCAAGGAGCAGAAGTTTGTCCAGCAATTTGTAATGATTGCTTTAGAGGGCAAACCCAGTAAAAATAACCCTGGATCCTTTCTTATTGTGGTCTTAAAGATCTCAGTTCTCGGGCTATGTGATTCCAGTATCTAGCAATCCGATTGCACCCCCAAAAGTAATGGAAATGGGACCCAAGGTCTATTTTACACTTACCGCAAATGGGAGAGATGGTTCGAGATATTTTGTGGAGGGTAACAGGGGCTATATGGAGCCTATGTAATATTTTATATTGAATCTCCGCAAGCCTGTTGCAAGTGAAGGTTGATTGCACCAGGTGCACTGCCTCCTGCCAGTCTTCTTCATTGTAGTCATTACCCAGGTCACCCTCCCATTTGCGTAACAATTTGGTCGTGTCATATTTACCATGAGAGTAAAGTACAGAATAGAAAAGGGATATTCCGTGATTTAAACCCTTCTGCTCACGGATAAACTTTTCTGCCTCACTGTAGATGGAGATGTCCTCTGTGGGCTTTACAAGTGAATTAACAAAATGCCTTAATTGTAAATATGCAAAAAAGTGATCTTTAGGGAGATTAAATTTGTCTTGAAGCTGCTGAAAGGACATCAAGGTGTTATCCTCAAACATGTCCCCTATCACATGAATACCTTTGTCACGCCATGAGTGGAATAAAGAAAGCCTCAAGCCCAGTAAAAATTCCTGATTATTACAGATGGGAGACAGCATGGATTTGACACCTCATCTATCCATGTATTCGGAGATCTCCCGCCACGCTTTAATAGAGTTGATAATCAAAGGGTTATTCTTAATGTTCATTTAAATTTTTTCAGGTCCGCATGTCACCAAACTCCACAGGGACTCAGGAGAGCAAGCCCAAGAGTCTACACAAGTTTCGAGCCTAAGATAAGAGTGTAACCAAGTCCAGAGAGTACGAATGTGACAGGCCCCATTGTAAAAGAGCATGTTGGGTACTGCTAAACCACCTTTTTCTTTGGGAAACTGCAGTGAACTAAATCTTTGTCTCGGCCTTTTACCGTGCCAGATACATTTTGAGAAGGATCTCTCCAAGTCTTTGTTAACTTTTTTGGAGATGAGCAGTGGCAACATTTGTAGAGGGTATAGAAGTCGAGGGAGTACGTTCATCTTTATCAGGCTAACACGACCAATAAGTGAAAGCGGAAGCTCATGCCACCGAATCAGATCTTGCTTCACTTTAGTAAGTACAGGGGCAAAGTTAAATTTCCATAAGTCGTGGGTATCTGGCGATATTTTTAGACCTAGGTACGTGAAACCAGCAGTGGACCACTTGAAAGGGAAATTTACTAACATGCTGGTATCACTGAAGCTGCCCAGGGTTATAGCCTCGGATTTGCTAAAGTTTATCTTGTAGCCTGAGATATAGCTAAATTTGTTTATTATTGCTAGGATGGTGGGAACAGAAGTTTCAGGAGAGGTAAGGAATAAAAAGATGTCGTCAGCATATAACGCAATTTTGTGAATGGTACCCTCGACAGCTATACCCCTCACATCCCCATGGCATCTAATGGCTTCTGCCAGCGGCTCGAGAGCGATGGCGAAGAGCAGAGGGCTTAGAGGACAGCCCTGGCGTATGGACCTTTCCAAAGGCAAGGAGCCTGAGCGTAGACCATTAGTTATAATACAGGCCGTAGGGGAGTGGTAAATAGTTTGGATCCACTTAAGGAAATCCCCCCCCAGACCAAACCTCTCAAGGACGTCATATAGATAATGCCACTCAACTCTATCGAACGCCTTTTCGGCATCTAAAGAAATGGCGAGCGCTTTCTTTTTAAAATGGTTAGTAAATTGGATAATATTCAACAGCCGTCTAATGTTTGTATGTGAGTAGCGCCCATGAACAAAACCTGTCTGGTCAGGATTAATAATACAGGGCAGAAGCAATTCCAACCTCCTAGCAAGTAGTTTAGAAAGCAACTTATTTTCTACCGGGATAAGGCTAATAGGCCTATAGGAGCCACATAGGTCGGGGGGTTTGCCCTTCTTCAGAATAAGGGAGATATTAGCTAGATTGAGAGTTGAGGGGAGGCAGCCATTTTCAAAAGAATCTCTATACATGTCTGTAAGAGGGCTTACTATGATATTCCCTAGTTTTTTATAAAATTCTGGGCAGTACCCATCAGGCCCTGCCGCCTTCCCTCCTTTAAGTACCCGAATAGTTTCCAGAACCTCCTCCTCTGTGATTGGTTTGCATACGCCTTCCTTTTGGTCATCTGAGAGAGTTGGTAATTTTATTTTGTCAAGGAATCTTCCCCTTGTCTCCTCAGAGGTGAGACCTTCTGATGAATATAGTTTCTGATAAAAAACCTTCATAATGTTATTTATTTCAGTAGATTTGTGACATCTAACTCCATTGGTGTCTTGGAGCGCCGACATTGAGGCTGAACCGCTCCCCCCCTTGGCCAGACGGGCCAGCAGGCGACCTGGTTTATTACCTGATTCATAGAGCCTATGTTTTGCAAAAAATATTGAAGACTCTGCATTCCTTGTTAACAGTTGATTTAAAGCAGAACGCGTAGCATCCAACTGTTCCCCAATGGACCTGAATGGAGAACTTTTAAATTCTCCCTCCAACTCCTTAATTTTCTTCTCCAACTCCAACTGGGTTTTGAGAGCCTTTTTCTTTTGTGCTGATGTGTAGGATATGATAGCCCCACGAAGGTAAGCCTTAGCCGCCTCCCACAAAGTAGTAGAACTCACTTCGGGTGATTTATTCTCAGCAAGGAATTGTTTAAGTTCTTTACTAAGGAAATCAACAAAAGGTGGGCTGCTTAATAAGGAAGGGCTCAGGCGCCAGTGTCTACAAGAGGGGTCTTTATACGGGGGACCAATGGTCACGCTGATAGGGGCGTGGTCAGATATAGTCTGACTTCCTATAATACAGTCTTTAATTCTATCTAAAAGTGTCCTGGAAGAAAGGAAAAAATCAATTCTAGAGAAGGCATGGTGAGGCTTAGAGAAGAAGGTATAGTCCCGGCCTGTTGGGTTAAGTACTCTCCATGCATCATGCAAGTCCAAGTCAGTACAAAATTCAGCCAGTTTAAGACTTTTGCGAGAAGGAATAGGCCTAGGAGGAGATTGATCGACAGTAGAGTCAGGGGTACAATTAAAGTCACCACCTACAGTATCAAAGTAAAGGAGGTAGAAAAGTCAGACATGTCTGCCAGAAGTTTGGGAAAAAAGGTAGATTCATATATATTGGGGGCGTAGATGCAACCCAGTAAAATGTGCTCTCCATAGATGTATCCAGAAATAAGCACGTAACGCCCTTCTTTATCAGTTAATGTTCTATCCAAAGTAAAAGGAAGGCTGCGATGTAAGAGAATAGCCACACCCCGACTATTGGATTTAAAGGAGGAATAAAAAACTTGCCCAACCCAATTTCTACGTAATTTAATATGTTCCAGATCGGACAGGTGGGTTTTTTGTAAGAAGGCGATGTGGCACTTCTCCTTCTTTAGTAAAGTAAGAATCTTTTGGCGCTTGACGACATGGTTTAAACCTTTAACATTTAGCGAGGCAATTTTGAGATCACTCATATGTATATCCACTAACAAGGTAAATGGGTGGAAGCACATTTGCAAATGGGTATACAAAACCCAAACTAAGATGAGAAGTCAGATAAGATCTAGTCTTACATGAGAGAGAGGACATCTTATTACATGAGAAAACTGAAAACAATGGAACAGGATAAAAAATAAAACACAAAACATTACCCTCAAAAACAAAGCCTGACAGCTGGAGCCTTTCGAACACTTTCCCAAAGAAAAAACAACCAAACTCACAAATGGTGAACACATTTGGGTGCGTGAAGCTGAGAAGTAACATTTCACCAAACCAGGAGAGAAATCTAGATCCCATTACTTACCCCTAAAGATCCAGATCAACTTCTGTCACCCTCCCGCCACCTACCACCATGAAAAGTACAGTTGTCCAACAGAATAGGGCTATACTAATTATTACTCATTCAAGTGTTATTCAAAAAAAAAATAATCATTAGAGGCAACATCCAATTAATGTGGCAATAAAAAGAAAAAAAAGATTAAAAGGTGGTGGGCGACTCAGCATTTTAAACGGTCTTAATTATGCCACTCAAAAAGAACAGGCAGTTGTCAAAAGGAGAGATTATGTATGGCATAAACACCACATGAACTAAAAGAGACGTTATCAAGGGCCAAGATCATAATAAACTGAGGTCAGCCTTGACTTTATCAAGTCCGTTAAATTATTCAAACAAAAAAGAAACAAAAAAAAAGAAATGCAATGACCGTTTTAAAACAAAGTATTGACCCCGATATTTCTCATAACAGGGTATAATTAACACATGAAGCTGGGTATATTATAAATAGTGTCTGTATCTGCCAGAGCGCGCGCTCGGCTGTAGCCTACGGGACTATTTACGTGCGTAAATGTGTGCATGTGCATAATGCAGGGTTCTATAACCAGCTAATGTTGTGAATGTGTGTGTGTGCGCTCATGGATGTATAAGAAACGTGTATAATGTTCGAGTGTATGAAGCATAAAATATGTACAAGAGACAGCTGAGTCGCCCTAAACTAGTTCAAAATATTCCTTCATGTCCCCATCCTACAGAGAGCAGGAAAAAAGACGGAGTTGTACCTGACCAAGTCTTTCATTTGTCCCAGTCCTTCACAAACTCCCAAGCCTTGCGTGGAGACTTGAAAGTGTAGTCCTGGTTTTTGTGTGAAAAGCACAGGCTGGCTGGAAAGCGCATCTGGAAGCGTATCCCCCGCATGATGAGACGCTGGCAGATATCATTGAACTCCCGTCGGGTCTGCCTCACCTGGGCTGAGAGGTCCTGCCGAATGTAGATTTGGTTTCCGTTGTACAGAAGCTTCTCTTTTTCCTTGACTGTAGCCATGATCCTCTGTTTGTCGCAGAAATTGTGCAGCTTGATGATCACCGGTCTTGTATACTTTTCCTTCTGAGGGCCGAGGGATCTGTGCGCTCTGTCGATTTTAATTGTCCCTCGTTTGGTTTGCAAACCCAGTAGTTTGGGGAGCCATGATTCGAAAAATGAAGCTGGTTGTTGTCCCTCCGTGCCTTCCTTCAATCCAATAATCCTGATGTTCTCCCTGCGACTGCGGTTTTTGCTGTCCTCGGCTCGTTGTGAGAGAATATTCACTTCCTTTTCTAGAGCCGTAATCTTGTTGGACAAAGAAGTCGCGAAGTCTTCAGCATCTGAAATACGTGATTCAGCCTCCGTTATGCGCTTGGTGTTGCCTTCAATACGGTTGTTAAATCCTTCCAGAGTCAGATGAAGTTCGGTAAACTTCTGATCCATTAAGGCGCTGATTTTCTGTGTGACATCCTGCGCGAGGAGAGTAGCCAGGCCCTCTTCCTCGCAGGTGGCGGCGCCATGCTGGCTAACGTTAGCTGTAGCCTCCATGCTAGTGGTCTGGAGTTTCTTCAGCTCTGAGCGAGTTCTGGCCATGGCATCACGTTGAACTTGATTTGGTTCAGAAGCGGACATGTTCATACATAGATAGCCACCTTTAGAAAGTTCAGGCAGAGTCAAAAAGTAACTTTAAATTGTAAATTTGTATCTGGTGGTGACGGGAGGTCGGCGAAAAACGACTCCTCACGATGACCGCATCACGTGACCCATTGATACATTTTTGGTGTAATAACAATGCTCATCCTCAAGCATTCTTCCCAATGTTTCCTTTTGACATTAGATGTCTGAAGGGAAAAATCTCTCTGAATAAATCCCTACACTCTAGTGTAGGGATTCACAGTGTGAAGTGGACGCAGTCCTTGAACGATGAAGTTAAGGATCAACTTGTCAAATGGCCTTTAAGTTATGGTGGGGGTACTTCCCCTGAAATACGGTGATATACTGCCTTTTATGAGCAGAACAGGGTGTTCCTTCTCATTAGGGCTGAGTGTCTGCAGATACTGGGCCTACCACACCGCAGAGTGCAGCAGGACCTGTCCAGGGACCACAGGATATCTTCAAATTCTGTCTCTCCTCTCTAGATCTAGGTGGGATAGCTCGCCATCTACATCACTGGAAGGTCTAAGGCACAAAACAAACCAACAGAAAAAAACCTGACCGATTTCTGTGCTGAGAAGGCTGGACAAGCACAAAATGATGGCGTCCAGGCAGTAAAACCACGAGGGAAAAGTTGTCATCGAGGGAAAGTCGAGGGGGGGGTCCGCACTTCATAGGTAGCGCAAGCAGTCGGCTAATTAGCAGCAAAACAACAGCAAACGAGTTGACTAACTCACTTGTATTTACTTTCAAGAGTTCTGTTTATAGATTTTAGCTCTGCGTTTAATACGATGTGCCTATTAAATTATTTGGTAAACTCCAGTAGCTGGGAATCAATCAGTCCCTCTCCCACTGGATCCTCAACTTTTTGTCAGATAGGAAGCAGGTGGTTAAAATTGGTAACCTGGTCACCAAGTCTATCACTCTCAACACTGGGGCCCCCCAG
>CAKAKR010067966.1:0-14875 GCA_916700685.1 Adelosebastes latens | reverse complement strand
GTGAAGTTACTAGCATCATATGAAACTAAAAAAAAAACCTTAAGGAATCCATTGGTACCAACCATGTCATACTAGCTTGTCGTGAAGGAGGCTAAATAACGCTTTTGGCGAGGAAAAACTGGCATGGCCATTTTCAAAGGGGTCTCTTGACCTCTGACCTCAAGATATGTGAATGAAAATGGGTTCTATGGGTACCCACGAGTCTCCCCTTTAAAGATATGCCCACTTTATGCTAATCCCATGCAGTTTTTTTTACATGCAGTATAAATGTGTTATTTTTGCCTATTCTAAAATGGTGTATTTCTGGTGTGTTCTTTATACTATGACCTAAAATTAAATATATTTGTATATCGCAATATATTGAATCGTTACCACTGTATCATGATACATATCGTATCGCCAGATTTTTGCCAATACACAGCCCTAGTTCAGAGTGAAAATGTCTCTAACTATTGGCTAACTACCATTACATTTGGTCCAGATATTCCTGTTTCCATGAAGGTATAGGCATCTGATTATGGCCAACAAGCTCATGAACATTTATTTGATAGTTGTCTGTTGGAGAGATTGGTCCCATTCTCTTCTACTACTACGTTGTCTCTGTATGTTTTTTTGAACATCATTGCACGATGACGAACCTAAAAAATGCGGTTCGATTCCGAGGCTGTGACCATAAAACATTTATCTTTCCACGAATGTGCATGGCAGGTCATCAGTGGGAGTCAGAAAACACACTGACTTTAAAGGTCAGTTCATGGTTCACCAAACCAAGCAAGCACTTAAGGTACTTAAGGTCTAATAACCTTTTTTAAATTCATTTTTATTATTATATTGAAAAGAGATTACCCATACCTCCCGGCTGATGGTATTTCATTTGAGTCCAGTTTGCACAAACTATATCTGCCAAGCTTTATATTGATGGTGGAGCATCTCTTCCAGGTTGGGCTGTGCCCAGCGAGTTGAAGTGAAACATCCAGACAGGGATATATTTTTCACCGAGGCTAAGGAGGCGGACAAGATGCACCGTCGTACACACTGGACGCCTCCCAAGCGTAGCTTCAGGGAGAGATTTGGACGGAGGAGTAATTGGGATGATGCTTTATGAGTTGTGCTTTTTTTATTTTAGACCACACTCTGCTTTGTGATGTACCATCCCCTGCGATTTCTTTCCTCATCTATCTAGAGATTTAACATGACTTAGTGCGTGGCCCGTTTCCCCTTAATGTATGAGTGGACTTTAGTCATGGCTGGGCAGTTTTTGCTCCCTCGGCCTTCAGACTCTTAATAGCATCAGGAAATGAGCAAGAGAAATTGAGCGGCGATCCAAGTTGGCCTCATTTTTCTCCCCTTTTTGCTCTTTCTTTTGGCTTTAACAGTAATACTTGTGGGTACTAGAGTTTCCAGTCTATCCATTAGATGGCTCATCACGGCTTGTCTGGCCAGATTTCGTATTAAGATATAAAAACAGCTGAAAAATCAAATTCTACCATTTACATAGAAAAGTAAGTGCAATGTTTAAGTAATGAGAACAGTGTACAATATGCTGTAATTCCTATGAATCCCTAAGGCTACATCCACACTGATACCTTTTTGTTTTAAAAACGCCTAACTTTTCTACGTTTAATACCTTGCGTCCACACTACTCCGGCATTTTTACAACACCTAAAACGGGGACGTTTGAAAACGCTGCTGACGCCGTTTTAGTTTGAAACCTCAGGGGTTGCGTTGTGGTCTGGACGGGCAGAAATGGAGACCTTTTGAAAAACGAATATGCAGACACCCACGTTCGTGTAACTAAGCAATCAACCGCAGAGTAGACAAATCTGCTTCCTGTTTACGCTGGCACGATGTAGCCTAATTTTTGGACTACTTACAGATGTAATTAGAAATCCACAGCACCCAACGTCTACATATACTCTAGCTCTTCAGCTTCAGGAGCTACTGTATATCTTAAGCTTCATGCTTTGGTACGCCTCATCAAGCACATCTTTGCTGTAAAGTTAAACAGTCAGTAGGTCAGGTCATGGCGTTGCGCCAGCAGCGATTAAATGTGATTGGGCGCTATAAGTTGCTGACCTACATCCTTTCCCATTCTCTATACCGTAATTACTAGCATTAGTCATTTCTGTCATGTTGGCAGTAGTAGTAGGCTTTTTTTAAATGTTATTACTGTAATGTTAAAAATTACTATTATTACTGTTGTCACTTTTGTAGTGATCCGCTTTACATTTTCATGATTTAAAAACCTTTAAGTTCTCTCACGCTGTGACAGTTAAAGCTCAGTGTTCTGAGTCTTCTCTAAGAGCAGTGCCTCACCCCGTTTCTCTCCTCTACCTTTTTTTTTAGGAAGAGAACCTTCCTCCAGAAGCAGAAAAAGAGGAGCCACCGGCGGCTCCGGTTGTGGAGGAGAGCCAAAAGCCACCCACAGACAACTTTCAAGAGCGACGAGCCCTGGCCATCGCAGCCAAAGCTCAGGAGATAGAGAAGGTACCCGTCCAACTCCCAATTTACATTTTAGCCGATCGTTTGACTGGAAGGAGTTCAAAATGAGTCGGCGAGTAGTAGCCTAGTTCAGTGTTAAAATAACACATTTCGCAGCCAACATAACTTGTTTTTAGACTTCTATGTATACCTACCATGAGCTGATACCGTATCTAGAATTCTTTTTTGGTATTCATGTAGCATTTGTAAAGGAAAATATATATATAAGTGAACATTTTGTGCCTGTGGCTCTCAGTTGCCCCTTTTTGGAAAATAGCTGCCTTTCCAATCCTCTCATTACAAGTTTGTAATTTGTAGAACTTTTCTATAAATGTCAACTTGGTGCACGCATGATATGTAGCACTGTACCCTTGGCAAAGGATCCCATCCATATGGTGGCCTTGACTCACACATGGATTATTTTATTGGATAGGCATTACTGGAACAGCCACCTATTATGCTCCTAACAAGGCAGGAAATTAACTTTTTCTGTCCACCAGTCACAGTGGTGGGTACATCCCTAAAAACTCACCAGCCAGATATCAGTTTTAGGAGCAGAATGATGGTTAATTATCTGGCAAAGTAGCCGGTTGCCAAATGTATCACCCATTTCCCTGGTGGCTCTTGTTAATCTCCCATCTTGACTGGCATAACAGCTCATTATACCCTCCACCAGCTCAATATCCCGCATGGGCTCAAACATCACAACTCTCCCTCAGTGTTTGACTCATCTTTACAAATGCAAACAGGCCCACACACGGGGGGGGATTTGGATAATGTGCATTGTACAGGAGCACATAAACGAAAGCAGAAACACAAATAAAGCTCAGGCATGGTATAGATTTGTGCGTACAATAAAATCGAGAGCTTAACGGAGCTAAAAACCACCCCGGGCTCGAGGTCCCAGCTCTGCTCGGTTATCTAATGAAGGCCATTCCTGCACCGGCGAGCACTACCGCTGCTTTACTGGGACCATTAAACCCGAGCCAGCTCTGCCCTGGAGCACACACTGCTGCGCTCTCACATTGAGCTGCGCCACAGAGCCCATAGGCTGTTATAACACTGTTGCTGACGCTGCAGCTCCTGGCCTGTTTTATAGCCTGTCTCTTTCTCCCCCACCCCCCCCACCCCCCCATCTGTGTCTCCTCACGTTTTATCGAGCTCTATTGTGTGAGGCTGATTTCACGTTTTCAGGTTACCTTTCGAAACATGCCTGTTCAGAACGGGCCGGATGCCTGGCCCGTGGTGTTGCTGCTTGCAGCTTTATCGAAAACCGCTCATACAAACAACTTGACACTGTGCTTCCTCGGGTCCTGAGCAATACACTTGCCATGACAGTTGCGTCACACACCTAAGTCACGGCTTCTCACGGTACGAAACACCGGTGAAATACACTCTGGTTCACAGGAAAAAACACACCCAGGTCACTGTTACTCGCTGTCCGAAAAACTAGTGAAATACACTTAGCCGAGGCAATTTCCAAATGGGTGTATTGGTCGCTTGCTTTGACATATCAATATATTTAATATAAAGTAGAGCATTGATTTAATTAGCGGAGGTATTTTGCTGCTGGTAAAGTTATTAGTGTTATAAGTTAATATCAAGTCTGACACCGGGGAAATACACTCTGATTCACGGGAAAAAACACCCAGGTCGCTGTTACTTGCAGTCAGAAACATCTGTGAAATACACTTTGTGGAGGCAATTTCCAAATAGGTGTATTGGTCGCTTGCTTTGACATAACAATATACAGTATATAATATAAAGTAGAGCATGGATTTAATTAGCGGAGGTATTTTGCTGCTGGTAATGTTATTAGTGTTATAAGTTAGTATCAAGTCTGACCCCGTGGAAATACACTTGCCATGACAGTTGCGTCACACACTTAAGTCACTGCTTCTCACGGTCAGAAACACCGGTGAAATACACTCTGGCTCACGGGAAAAAACACCCAGGTCGCTGTTACTTGCGGTCAGAAACATCTGTGAAATACACTTTGTGGAGGCAATTTCCAAATAGGTGTGTTGGTCGCTTGAAGTACACTCTGGTTCGATTCTGCTCGTGTTTATTCCAGGGAAGTGAAGAAGAAAAATTGTAAAGTGAGTCAATGAGCCGCAGACATTTGGAACGATTGCGTGTCCAAATTGCACCAAATTCAACACTGCACGTCCTTGGGGGGGTCCCCAGCAATACACCCGCCAAGATAGATAAACATAGATTTCATACAGTAAGTATTTTGGAAAATGATTACCAAGACCCATGTCAAGAATAACCTCTAGGTGTTTGTCGTATTTCCATAGTCAGTATAACTCATGCCCCCTTGCTGTAATCTTCAAATGAAATTAAGGTCTTGAAAGAGTAGATTAAAATGAAAATCCAGAGGGGAACCGTGTTTTCCATTTGTCACAGGGATATGAAGTTTCAGCTTTTCTTTCCAGGATTTCTGATTCTTTGGAATTGTCTGTAGAAACGGATGATTATCAGCTTTTTTTTTTTTCCTCTTCCTCCCGTCCCTTTCTTTGGCTTTTGTGATATCCCAGACCACTTGCATGAAGGTTATCTCTGTGTCATGAGAGGCTGGCTTGTTTAGTCGTGATTGTGAGTTGAGTCAATTCTGTCACACACAACCAGGTTAGAAATCAAAGTTGCAGCATCTTTCCTTACTCCATCTAGGGAAAAAAGGAAAGCTGAATGGAGATAGAAAGAACCAGTCCAGAAGGTCTGTCTTGTTGTTTGTTGGTAATCAAAACCTGAGAGAATTGCCTTCACATGATGGTTGGTTACCTGCCAAAGTGGCCGCCGGAAAATCTATACAGTAAGCACTTGCCTTGTGGCTGGTATTAATTTCCCAGCATGCCCAGAACACACTGCTAAACGCTCTTAAGTTAGATTTTCTTTTTCGGTCTGAAACAACAAAGTCGCAGCAGTGTTTCTGTCGCAGTAGCCACTCTGTGTTTAGCCACTCGTCAACTAGATGTTTGGCTTTCTGGCACCCGATCTGGTCTAGCCATCTCCTCTGTACACACGGACACAAACACACTCCAGTCCGGTAGCTCCTCGCTAACCGTCTCTCTCTACACATTTTTTGCACAGATCACACAAGCTGAACTCTCCATCATCGGGCCCGACGCCGTGCTGGGCCGCATTTATACCAGCGCCTCACTGTGTGTTTGTGTAGCTAAGTGAAATTGGTCCGCTGAAATTCAACCTGAACCCCCGTTTCTCATTGTCAGAGTTGACTTTGGCCGCAGTACAGACTAACTGGTTAGAGTGAGTGACAAGGCATGAGAGGCAATAAAGGGTATTATGTTTTTACTCCTCGCAGTCCAGGCTGTGATACAAAGGGAGTTTTATTTCATTTGTTGAGGAATATATTTGGCTACACGACGGAAAGCCAGACAGTTCCAGCTATTTTTTTTTAGCTATAAAGATGGCAGAACTGGACCGAGGCCCCGACTCTTTCACTCTCGTTCTTTTCTGAAGCCAGCCATGCTCACACGCTCACTAACCTCTAAAAAAAAGCTTCTTTAAACTTAATTTTCTACAGAGACAGTTCTGGAGCGACCCCACCCTAAGTCAAGAGCTGGCCTTTTTTTTTCCTTCCTGATTGGATAACAAGGGAGGGAGTTCAGGAAGTGCGTTTAAAATACAGGAAGTTTGTTTTCAGCACATTGTTATCTAGGAACGACTTTCCCCCTGTATTCACAGAAGTTGTTGTCAGCGCACTTGATTGGATACTTCCTTGCAAAAGTTGATAAATAAATTCGCTGTCATCAGTTAGATGTTAAATGAGACGTTGATAAGAAATTAAAAAGGACAATGAGTTGTTACTAAATTCAGCGCGGGGCTATCACGGGTTTGCTTTTCGTACGGATTTGTTAGTCTGACTGTTGTGTAACATCTTCCACTTGATCATGAGGAATGTACACGAGCTATAGAAACGCCCAGAGTGTGTTCGATGTGTACGTGAGCACTCTTTCCTGAAGCTGTTTGTGTCCTTATGTTCCTGTAAATGAATGTATCCTATTGTTAGATTCAGCTCAACCTATGAGGGAGAAATGATAAACTACTGGTGTACATCAAGAGGGAGGTCATTAATATCATGGTTGCATAAAGGCAGAGACGCTGGTCTCATTCCTTCACCAGAAATCATCTTCACTAAAGTCTCAAGGTTGATAATATCAGGAGGACAATATGGTTCTGGACCATATGATTTGACAATAGCTTCAGTCAGTGGAAATACTTTTTTGTTTAATGCAGCTTTTGGAAAGTTGCCATCTGTTTTGGGCGAGTACATAAACTCTGTTTGACAGCAGATCTTTATTTTGCCATGCTCTCTGTTCCAGGGACATTGTGAAACGCTATAAATAAAGCCAGTGCCCCGCAGCACAGAAGCAACCGTTGGCATCCGGTGAACGACTGAAACTCACCCCGGCCTGGCCTAATTTAACATGCACATGTGTAAACACACAGATCCGCGCACAAACCCTCGTCATTGGAAGCGCCCTATCGGCGGGTTAATTCGCTTCCACGTCAGAACTGACGGCATACGAGGCACAGAGAGACTGATTAGAGAAAGAAATAGTGGCAGGACAGATGGAAACACACAAAGAGAGGAGAGAAATTGAGGTGCGAGTGTCTCCGAAGTGTGTCAGTGTGGACTTTGTGACCTTTTGTGTGGCCAATTTGTAGAGAAACAGAGCGTCATGCTGTCCAATTAGAAAAGGTCCCCATGTGTGTATTTGTTATTTATTTATTAATTGGAAAATGTTAAGCCTTTTATTAGATAGCGATGGCGGAGGGACGGCAGGAAACGAGGGAGAGGGATGCAACAAAGGACCAGATGTGCGTGAATACATCCACAGCACGTCTGGAGCTTTTACTTCTCCTAGAAAATGGAAACTGACGTACAAAATATTATCATCAGTTTAGGTGACTGATATTTCCCCCTCTGGAATTTCATTGTCAGCTCATGATGAGCTGGTAAAAAATATCTGTTTTTGGTATTTTGCAAATCGAACCACTTTTACGTGGAAGCAGTGGGCTCCCTCCGTTGTTTAACGAGACATTCGAGGCTCGGTGTGAAATAGCAGCTCCCCATCACCTCTTTCCTCACTGTCCCTCTAACACCTGTTATAAGCCTGCGAGACACCACTAAAGTGGGGTTTTATTACTCCTCGGGCCACCCTGTCCTATATAAAGGGCCCTTATTAAACTTGAGAGGAGAAGTGTTTATCTTTTGACGCTACATGATGTGTGTTGACACCAGAATGATCAGCTCAGGGCTCAACGACACTGGAATATTTACACCTAGGCGCCAGGTTAAGCAGGAAGGAAACAACTCTTCGTCTCCTCAATTAAGACTCTTATAGGTTTTGACCTCTGCCTGTTGACACTTTCAGTCCTAAAACCTGCATACAGATGGATGTAAATCTGGTTTACTGAAAAAGTAAAGTCTTTTTTAATGCCACTAATTTCTTTAAGTTATCAATACAATCTATATTTTGGAAGGTGTAGCGGGCTCAGTTTTAAAGCTAGAGTGAAGATACTGGCATCATATGAAACTAGAAAAAGTAAGGTAACCACTGGTATCAACCATGTCATACTAGCTTGTCACGAAGGAGGCTAAATAACGCTCCAAACTTGCGCTAAATTTTGGTGAGGAAAAACTGTCATGGCCATTTTCAAAGGGCTCCCTTGACCTCTGACCTCAAGATATGTGAATGAACATGGGTTCTATGGGTACCCACGAGTCTCCCCTTTACAGACATGCCCACTTTATGATAATCACATGCAGTTTGGGGCAAGTCATAGTCAAGTCAGCACACTGACACACTGACAGCTGTTGTTGCCTGTTGGGCTGCAGTTTGCCATGTTATCATTTGAGCATATTTTTTTTATGCTAAATGCAATTAATCGATTGACAGTCCTACTATTTTTTAATTTGTGCGCATCAAGCCCCTATGCTTTTTTTAACTCATATTTCTGTCCACTTCCAGGTGTACCGGCAGGACTGCGAGACATTTGGCATGGTGGTAAAGATGCTGGTGGCTAAAGACCCCAACCTGGAGAAGCAGCTGCAGGTTCCCCTCAGGGAGAACCTCGGGGAGATCCGCGAGCGTTGCCTGGAGGACCTCAAGCACTTCATCACCGAGCTGGACGAGGTCGTCCGGCAGCCAGAACCTTCGGTCTGTGACTCGACCACCCCGCCGTCGACGGCTCTGACGGCTCATAAACTTTCAAAGACAGGAGCCAATCACAGCTCGTCTTACTGACACATTGACACATAGGATTTGATTGCTGATGGATATCGCCAATACATTTCGGATTGCTGGACTTGAGCCGATTCTGCAGCACAGCAACCCTGAAGAACAACTCCACATGGGGAGGATGCAAGTTTTGCATTGTATGTGGGGATGAACAGTGTTAGTGTCGAACAGACCTTTTTTTACCTTCAATTTATCTGTTAAATTTGTTTATTATAAGATATTCTAAGTTGTTTCACGGTCAAAAAAACACATTTTCTCTGTTAAAATGTCTCACCTCACATGGAAACGGTTAACATGGGTTTCGTTATTTAAACAATTTTGATGAAAATATGTTGAGAATTGAGTCAGTCATGCAGCATGATCACACTTTTCTAAAAGAAAAGCCAGATAAGACAATGTTTTGTTTCGTAGTATTTTCAGTCATGTACATTTTTTTTTATTTCGTAGCAGTCGGATGTACGACTTGGTGCTGCTAAATTTACAGTTCTCCATTCTTGTATAAATTTATACTGTCTTGAAATGCCAGTTTGGTTACTTTTTCATTGTGTTGTCTCATTTTGCTTTTCAAACTTTATGTTCCGTCTTCCTCACAGAAAAAACCTGCACAAGGCTTCATTATTTTTGATGACATTGAGACAAAGCTTTGCACAAACTGAGGTGTCTCTGAAGGGTTGTAGTAAACATGATTTTCTGTTAACTTTAAGTTTTGTTTGGCTGTGATCTATTAACACAAGTTACATAAACATCCCGCTGACATCGTAGACAATCTAAGATAGTATAAGGATCAGTTTACTGGCATGATTAAGCTCCATCTTATGGTTTCATTGCATGTCTCCTTAGTTTCATTGCATAGACTCCTATAACAATGAGGCAACATGCCTCACTTTAAAATTCCAATTCATTAATTTCTTAAACTTTAAAATGCATGCTAGCAAATGGTTTCCAACTTCCATATCATAAAGTATAGATGCCCATCCCATAAACTCTTTGATGCATCTCCCTATTAAAAACACCGCTACAATCTGAGGGTTACTAAATGTAATTTGAAAATGAACATATGTCAAATATGAGGAAAAAGAACAATCATTTCCGAAGCTTTGAGAGGAGAAAAAATATTTATTACAAGCGTCTTTACATCATAAAGCATTTAGCTGGTTATGTCAGAGCAAAGGGTAGTGAACAGTTCAGCTGAATATGGAAAAAAAGCAGGTGTTACTGCCATTCGTTTCATATTTTGTACACCAATAGTGAGCGTTGCGGAATATATGTTATAACAATAAGACATTGTTACAGAGTAACATGGCACTTAACTGTGAAGAACACAGTTTATGAAGTGGCACCTTCTTTTGTTTCTCATAAAATATTAACGAGGTCTGTTTGTTTACCATATCAACTGCTATTTTTTCATACACTTCAAAAGAAACAATTCTTTAAACCACGGATATAAAAATACCAGTATTAAAATCTTAACTTAATATGTACATTATCATTTTTTACTATTATGCATTAAATAATTATTTGGTTTGTTTCCATTTTCTACTTTATCAACCTCTGTGTACAATGTGTAATGCACACACAGATATTGCTGCAAAATGTTTAACTGAACATAAAAAAAAAGAAAAAACTTAATGGCAAATGCTGAAATGAAAGAAAAAGTTTAATGTCGCCGCTCTGCCAACTCTGCATTCTGATCTAAAGAAAGAGGCTTCCAAATTTTACCAATACATGCATCACTTTAGTGCTAAAATTCAATAAGACCCAGTATATAGGTCAAATTTTCATACGCAAAAACAGATTTTCTGGCTATAATTTACACAGATCTGTCTTAACAGTTTGGATTGATTTCTTCTTTCAGTAGATTTGGGCCTAAAATTTGATATGCATCTTGACGTTTGGCCATGCACATTCTGTTGGAGCATAATACGCAGTCTGTGCACATGGGAACTGCCTTTCTACACCCAAATTTGATCTGCGAAAACCATCATATGATCAGAAAATCTGACTTTATTGCTTGGTGTGGTGGAGCTTCTAATTTAAATGCACTCTGAGCTGTTAAGAGATGATACAGTTTTTGGAGCGGTGGCTCTTTCTGCGACCAGTCTGTGAGCCATGGCTCTGTGGAGAGAGGGCTGTAACCCTTGTAGGGTAGTCCTCGGCGTAGTAGCGCCCAGCCGCTCGAGGCTGAGGGATTGGCTGGCCCAGGAAATAGCCCTCCTCCTCAGAGTCCGATGATGAGGAAGAGCAAGTAGAGCAACAGTCATCCTCGTCTCTGTAGAGACCCATGAAATGCTCGACTCTTGGGTCTCCTTGAGCTGAGCCCTGAAGCATATAGTCAGATCGGGTTTGGGAGTAGGCCAGCCTGTGTGCAGGATGGAGCATGGCACCACAAGGAGGGTTTACCAGACCCTGCTGCTGGGGCTCATACGGCCTCTGTGCTTTCTCCAAAGGCACCATGTGAAGGTTGTTGTCCGAGCGGGTTTTGCGGCTCCTGTGTTGCCGGCCTTGCCGGTGGTGGTGTTGCCTGCTGCGCCCATGGTGGCTTGTTGGGCGGCTTCTGTCTCGGCCCATCTCATCTGGGCAGTACGCCCTCCGCTGTGGCCTCTCACTCATGGGATGCCTTCTAATATTGACATCAAATCCATCATTATATCCATTGTCCACAGTGTCTTCTGAGAACTTGACCATCTGAGGAGGCCTGGACTGGGACTTGCTCCTCCTCAGAGCTGGGGCATGGACAAAGGACGAAGGGAGGCCTTCCGAATTTGGGGACAATGAGAGGTGTCCTCCTGTTGGGCCTCCCCTCATTGCCATTGCTACCTCCTCGTCTCCCTTCTCCATGTTAAGGTTGAGAGAGTTGGCACTGTGGTGAAGATGAGATGAATTAAAGGTCCCCATGTTGCTCATCTTATCGCAGTCATCTGCCACCGAGGGATCCTGGCAAGGTATGGCAAGGGTGTAGACTATTGGTCTATCCCTGCCATCTCCATCCACTGATGCACCTAAAATGAACAAGCATGAGAGACACGTTTTAAGCAGCTGTTGGATATATAAAAGAAAGCATTTTTTTCTACTGAACATATACAACCAGCAGTCTCCTTACCAGTGATGTTTGAGAGCGCCAAGGAGTCCATGGAGTCTCCAGCACCCTGGTCGGCTTTCCTCAGCTCATCAGCGATACACTCAAGGGAATCTTCATACCACTGCCTGCTGTCTGGCCAGAAGGCCCGACTTCCTGTCCCAGATTGGTCCTGATCCTGGTCCAACTCCAGCTCTTGGATCTTTCTGGAACTGGCAGGACCTGGATGACTCCCATAGGCTGAGTCGCCCAACCCGTCCTGGGACTGGGCCCAGTACATTTCAGGCAGGTGCTTCTTGCTCATCAGTCCAGGGCTAAGGCTGTTGGCTCGGGATTGATTGGAAGTCTGGCTCTGGGTGGGACTGGCAGGGGTGGGAGAGGAGGCGGTAACCCCCATAGATGCAGTATCAGGCTTTAGCCAGGGGTCAGAGACACTCATTAGCCTGCTTCTGTCACTGCTAGGGGTGGGAGATTTTAGGGCTGGCTGCTGAAGTTGGTGCAACATCCCATGGTCACCAAACTTGAGAAGGAGCTGAGTCATATAGTCCTCATGCTGGGCCCACTCCTCTGGATCCTCCTCTCCACCAGCATCCTGCTCATCCCGCTCCCTCCAGAACCTCTCCTCCTCCAGGCCGAGACGGGCTAGCTTGCGCCCTACAATGCCAATGTCGCAATCAGCGTCCCCATCACCCTCTCCGTCTCCAAACTTATACTCAAACGAGGGGACGGCGGCAGGGGGGTTAAACAGCTGCGACTGTCTCCACTGTTCGCCAGGCCTGCTGCTCTTCCCCATGCGAACACTGCGCCGTGATTCACGTGAGCGGGCAGACTGGAAGGCCGAATCGGACGAGTCGGAGGCATGAATATCTTCCCCCTGACTGCAGGCCTTTGAGCAATAGATGCGACCCTGCTTTGGCAGGAAGGGACAGCCCAGCAAGGATGTCTTGCACTGGGCGCAACAGAAGCACTGGTCTGCGGCATGCCAGTGCACACCTTCATAGGTCATCTGGGCATGGTCAACACCTAAAGGATCGTAGGATGGAGAAAAAAGGAGCATAAGATTAGATATAGTACTTCTACACAAGTAGTCAAAGAAAGACATCAGCAGGATCTTGTGTTTGACCTTGGGTATACAAGGTTTAGTTCTTTATTCTAATCCCAAAAGAAACAAATAAATCAATCACCTCACAAATAGAACTCACCAATGTTTTCACCACAGGCCTCGCAGTACTCTGCATACAGTGACTCAAAGCAGCCAGTACAGTAGGGCCGGCCATCTTTCATGATGTAGCGTTGCCCCCCTAGCATCGTCTCGCACTCGAAACAGGCAAAGTGTTTCATGTGCCAGTGACGACCCTCTGCTTCAGTGCACTCATCCGAAAAGATAATCTATATAAGGGAGATGCACATACCGCTGTTAGTTTCATGGAACTCTATGGACCTGACATTGCCATGGTTCATTGTAAAACATTAAGTGCTACTATTTCTGCGTCTTACCTCGTCACAAGAAGAGCATCGTGGTTTGAGAAGCTCAGCATGGTGTCGTCCGCATAGGATCTTGCCATTTTGGTAGAAATATATCAGATCCACCAGCAACTCTTGACACGTGCCGCACACAAAGCACGCTGGGTGCCAGCAGGGGCCCGGCCCTGCTCTGGAGGCAAAAATTGCCATCTCCCCTCCATTGATGCCTCCGCCACACTGAAAATCAAACAAGAGATGATCCGTGAGACTTATATTTCAGGCGTCTTGTTGATGAAGTTTTTTCAAAGTAGCTTACAATGCGTCGGGGTTCACCATTGAGCCTATGACCTTGTATTAATAATAAATCTGGTGTGCTACCTTGAGAGTGAAACTGTGGAGATAAACAGAGACAATCACATAACGGAATGACATTTCAAAATAAATGTGCGGTACAGTTGATGCTTGTGACACATAAGGAATGCAACGTAAACAAAAGAGAGATTATGGAGATAACTATTCAAAATATATCTGTGAGGGTCACATTGCCACTCAGCAGGCTGGTTAGGTTAATTATCTCTGAGGAGAGGCAGCTGTGGAGCCTAATTGTCCCTGATGAGGATCAGGTGGTTGAAGCCTATATATCTACCCCTGGTTTCAGTGCTCAGGTGCTGACTCATTGTCTCTTTGTCAGAGGTAGTGAGAGTGCTGTCCTGTTTTTGCTCTATCTGTATAGGGGTGTGTGAATCTGCAGAAGTACCACGTTGAACCTATCTGTGGGATTCGCTCACCATTTAGCTTCTTCTCAGAGCTGGAGTCTCTGAGAGTGGGTTAGGTCTGTGTGGCCTGCCTTCACTGGTTCTTTTGTTTCATTTATGTTCTAGTCAGCTGCTCAGCAGCGGCGTTTTAGTTTTAGTCTTTTCAAGATATATTGAGTGTAGGAAGCCTTCTTTTTAGGCCTGGTTTCATTTGGTGTTTCCCCTTTAAATCGCTTCCGATTTTAGTGGTTAACCTTTGGGATTAACTTTTAGATTCCCCTGGTCCGCAATTGCGTCCCTCTCCCCGTTGCCCTGACAATATCACATATCAACTGATGTTTCATTTGCAGTAAAACAAAGAAGCCAAACAACAGGTGATCATACTGCAAGTGCCAAAGGAATATGATCCATTCAAAACATATCAGTGAATCCTACAGTGATGACAATCCTAGCACAAATACAGCAACATGGAGAGTGCAGTTTAATATTTTTAAAAATGATTGACTGCACCTGTGCCAACCCCACCCAGTGTCTCCCTGAGTAGAACTATTTGTGTTAACATGGGGCAGATGCAAAATAACTATTTAAAAGTGAATGGTTTGACTTGAGAGCAATACGCTGATCAATCGAACCCTCCTATCATACCAATAAAGGTTGTGGGACAACAAATTCATTGGGTGTTGCTGAGGAATTGGACAACATTTTTTTGTCCCATAAGCTTGAACAGAACACGCTGGCCTTGGTCCTCAGTCAAAAGATCGTATGACTCCACACAGATCGTAAGAGCATGTCTGAACGTGCAATCACGAGTCTTTATATAACCCAGCAGG
>CAKAKR010067962.1:2661-26238 GCA_916700685.1 Adelosebastes latens | reverse complement strand
ATCAATATTCTGTTACGTTAATGCCTATTTCTCTCCTCAAATGTTTTCAGAATCATCTTGTAGTGCACGGTTTAGCTGTAAAATGAGAAAGTTTGTGAAGCGCCGTCATTGTAAAATCTGTTGAAGGAACGTCAAGTTCCGGTCACATGACCGGAGCACAGCCAATAGGAACGCTCTCTCAATGAAATGACCTGTGATTGGTCAAAGTCTCCCGTCACGGGCTAGATTTTCTAAAGCCTGAAAACAGAGCCATGAGGAGGTGCAGAAGTCTAGTTTTCTCTCAGAACACTTGAATTACAATATGCTGAAAGGTTATTATGGAATTTTTGCACAATGATGCCAAAAATATACTGCCTACTGCCACTTTAATCCTTCAGTAACTGATTTTTGTGCCACTTGGGGGCAGCGGAAACGTAATATAAGATATATTAAAAGTGAACGTAGTCACCCTGACATCACCCATTGGTTTGTGGACTACGGTTTTGAAGCCTCAAGTTTGGCATTTTGGCTGTCGCCATCTTGTTTTTTTTTAAACCAGAACTAACAAGAGAGGTTGGAGCTTAGTACAAATGAACACTAAATAAGACGTTTTTTAGGTGATCAGAATGTTACAATTTTTACACTTTCATGAAGTGAAAACACGCTGTGAAAGGATTAAAGTTTTAAGACGAAAACACGGACAACTCCCAGACCGGACAACGCCGTGGTAGCGACCTGTCAATCACAAGGTAGCCCCGCCCTAAAGCATCCCCTGCTTTATGGTCTATTTGACTCTAAATGGTACTATGATTTACTAAATCGATTGAGAAAAGCGATTGGGACCATAAACACATGTTTACAATGTTTACTGAGGTAATGAATCATTTTCTTATAGACTTCTATACAAGCAGACTTCTTTTTGCAACCAGAGGAGTCGCCCCCTGCTGGCTGTTTGAAAGAATGCAAGTTTAAGGCACTTCCGCTTTGGCTTCACTTTTCAGAACCGGAGGTTGCCGCCTGTTACAGCCACTCGTTTATTAGCAGTTTATCCATAATATTAGCTAGCAAGCTAATAATGACTAGTTATAATGTTGAGTATTTTCATTAAAATTGCAGATATTGATTCATATGATTGTAATCAAAGAGTTAATGTGATATCATAGAATTGATTGCTGTATTACATTTTCTGAGGTAAGAAAATATAAGCATGTATCAAATGTAAAATTGTCTCACTGTGTAAAATGAGGTAATAAGTGGTGAGATGTGAATCACAGTTGTGATGTGGTCCACAGTAAATACTGTATATGCCTGACAAAGGGAACTGATAAACATTTCCATAGGAAATGAATACCAGTCATATTTTACCCACTTATAGGAATACTTGGAATATGACATGCTGAATTATTTTTGTCACAAACATATTGCAAAATCAATCATCAGTTAACAACTATTCCAACCCTTCTTTCTATTTATTCAAATAAATCATAAAAACACGCTCAACTCACGATTGCACCTTGGAGACTTGGTGCTGGATCCTTAATGTGGATGATAAAACAGGAAAGACTCGGACAGCACTCCAATTTGATTTATTATTACACGCTGAAGAAAGGCGTCTTGCCCAAAACGACCGTGTGGCAATATTGGAGTGCTGTCCTACTCTTTCCTTTTATTATTCAAATATATCAAACATCTGACTTTGTGTCTGAAAGTCCTTCCACTCTGGACCCAAATCCAAATGAGGGTGCTGCCCCTCATCCACTGGCGTCGCCTCTTTCAGACATCCCCGCCGCCCTCGGCTGAAACTTGATTAATTAATTTGTACCTCTCCTTAACTCAAGGTAATGACTTTGAGCTTCACCTGTTTTTTTAATTGAGTCCTGGGAAAGAAAAACTATTTCTGATGAAAAACAAAACAACAACATTACATAGACACAAAGATAAGAGTTAAGTGGATTAAAAGTGCTCAAGATAATTAAAATCGCACAATAACTGAAAGAGAAGAGGAAGAAAAAGAAGCCTTGAAACTCCGTGTTAACATTAAAAACACAAGTTCTGAATAATAAACAGCTGATAAGAATCAGCTCTTTCTGTGAGCGATTACAAGAGAATAATAATAATGGAATAAATGTACCACTTCTTGGTTTGGTAAATTTCATGTTCAGGATTTTAGTTAACCCAGAATATTTGTATTACATGTAAATACAAATGGGATGGTCTTCTATATGAACATGTAGCAGTCCTTTCAAAATCTACACTTTACAATGCATTAATCAATTGTTTTTCCTGTAGTAATTTATTGGGAGTAACATCAGCTGTACAGAAACACACAAACAGAGCACAAATGTAAATAATTGTCCCTCCATATTTTGGTATTTTTCCCCAAAAGCCCCCTCCCACCCAGCATTTACCCATTGCAGATGCAAAAAGGATAAAGAACAGAAACAAGTTAAATTAAATTAAAAAAAGAAAGAATAGAAAATAAGATAAAAAATGAATAAAATAAATAATAATAAATAAAGTACACATTGACAGTAATAATTATTATAGGATAAATCACAAACTACAGATTAAATAGGCTTATAAACTTTACCTTGTACAAATGGACCAATTAACCGTTAGTGGTCATTTCTGTTTACATAAATAAAACTTTATGATGTCATATAATCTATCTGATGGGGAGAAATTCCTCTCATATGCCATAAATGCCTAAATACACTACGTCCAAATAAAATTAAAACATATACTACAAAAAATACAAGTGATTTTAATCATAAAAAGGGCTGCCAGGTATAGTAAAATTTCTGGGCTGATCCGCAAATGGCAAATACATTTTTTTTCCAGGAACAACATCATATATAACATCAAATTATATTACACCCGCATGAATGTGGCACATTTTTGCGGGGACTTTCTCCTTGTCCAGACAATAGAGAGCACTGGTTTCTGGCCTCATTCGGAGGACCTTGGCTGGTAAAGAAAGAGAGAGAAGCCATTATCTTTACAGATGATAACTCCAGGGGCCATTCATGTAAGGACAAATCCCAGAGGCAGGTACGCCTGCAGTAGGCACATCATTATCAATAGAGTCAACTCCCCTGTGAAATTCCAACCCCTCAAAATAGAAAGGAAGTGGCGCGGGGTAGATTTCAGTTTCATGATCTGTGGAGAATGTGCTCGGGATCCAGGAATACAAACTACACCAAGGGCAAATATGCAGTTATCAGAAGCGTCTACATAATTAAAGTATTCATTTCATGTAATTACTGCCTAATCCGGTGGGACACCAAGTGTTACATTATGAACTTCCTGATATTGAACAACCTGGGTAAGTGTTGCAGAGCACAGTAATATTAGATGGGTTCAATCATTTGGGCGAGAAAGTGACTTTTTTTTATTTTTTTTATTCCCTGTCAGTTACTGTTTCCATGGAGGCAGGTTCAGTTTTCTTTTTTATGTACGCTCCAAGAGGACGAAGGTTTTCTTTGGTCCAAATCACAGCTGAGAAACTGATTTAGTATGAGATATTTTATTCAGCAAAAATAAAGGCAAACCAGGGTTTATAAAAACATCACATGGGCAACACCGGACTTCTTTCAATAAACAAGTTACTCTTGTTTATTGGAGGTCTGGTAACCCGTCAAACTGCCAGACATTTAGGTGGCAATGGGAGAAAAATGGTCTGATTGTAATTTTTATAATTTAACACTTATTTGCTACAATTGATCTTTTGGGTCAACAAAACATATAAAGAAATTATGACTGCAGATTTACTTTGATGGGAACTGTTGCCATCAGACGCCATCGTCAGCCTAATATCACTAAAGATCTCAGTTTTGGGGATTTTTTCTTTTTTTTATAACTTTATAGCAACATTGTCTCTAAAAAAAAAAATAGGTTTATATACTACTAATTCACAAAACTGATACAGAGGTTTACGGGAGATTATGTGTGGGAGTATGTGTTGGCATTGTCATCACTGTGAGGTTGCCAGGCAACCAGCAGAGACAGAAAGTTACTGCTCCTGGCCAAAATACAGTCAGGGAAATACAGTAACCCCCCTGTGAAACCACAACATGAATTAAACAAACAAGACATAACGTGCTAATTAGGCTTGTATGGTTGAGAGGGGCTGGTAGGCAGATGTTGTTACTTTTGGACGGAGCCAGGCTGGCTGTTTCCCTCTGTTTCCAGTCTTTGTGCTATGCTAGGCTAACCGCCTGCTGGCATCAGTTTCATATTTACTGCACCAGACCGGTTGCACGAAAATGCGTATAATGAATGACATGATAATTCGCATAATAATGCAAATTCATCCCACTGGGCCCATGGAGCATGCAGGCGCAGTAGCGTCCGCTCGGTCACATGGCTCGGTCACGGGGGTCACAACGTCACGCTGTCGTCACGGCTTGCTAACTCCGCCGCCCAGCTCTCAGTCTGGGTCTCATTCACATGAACGGAGGAAGGGAAATAACTCTGGATTCGGCTATAAGTGCATTTTACATCTTTTAGAACCTAATGATTTAAATAAGGGCTATTCAAGTGTTCATACTGGGGAGTTGATTTACCTGGAGAAAAAAACAAAGTATCCGCTGAGTTACAGACAGTGGCAGACGTAGGCAGAAATCACAGTGTGGTTGGGCACAGAGAAAATCAGGTAGGCCTGTCCCGTCCAGGACCAAACATCTACTTAAGATTCTGAAAGGCAGATGTTAACCAAAATAGGCCGTGCATGCACCACAGTTTAATCCTACAAGCCTTATACATCATCATCATCAGAGGTGATGTTACAGGCACCTGACATGTACAGTATATTTATCTTCTTTCCTCACTCTTGTTCTGATTTGTTGACCTTGTTTTTAGCTGCATTTCTATTTCTGTCGTACAATGAGAGCAAAATAACCAGAGTCAAATTTCTGGTAGCCTATAGTATGTGTGTGTAGTCTACTCATACCTGGACAATCAAGCTGATTCTGATCCAACAAGACAAACATAAACAGCATAACATAGCCTGGCACAGCAGAGATGATGGTTGGACCAATCAGCAGCCGACACACCCCAGACCGAACCCACACCTCCAGCCAATCAGAGAGAGAGCAACTAGATGGGGAAACAAAGATCCTCACCAAAGATCCTCACCAGACAAAGACACTCTCACACAAAATACAAACACATTTCAATATAGAATATAAAATATATAGTTGAGAATGATGGCTGAACTCCTTCCTTCTGCTCCTGAGGCTTCTGTTCCTCCATGTACAGGTGATTCCGTTTAACAAGGGACAGTGTTATCTGGTGACATTCAGCCAAATGCATATGCATACTCGTAGTAACTTTTATGTAACTGGCTGACGTAGATGATAAACACAGAGGAGAATTTGTTTAAAATGGATGAAGTAAAATTCTAGGCTTTCAGTTGCCGTCACAACGAGCAATCAGGCGACTGAGAGACAGCGGCTGTACACTGAGTGAAAGAGGAGGGGCTGTTTTGAAATGCACTACCACTTTATGGTCGTACTCAGATAATTGAAACAGCGCTGACTGCTGTTCACTGGATGATCCAGCAAAAAACAAGGAAGCCTTCTGATTGGGTGGGCCTGAGTGCCAAGTGGGTGGACCCAGGCCCACCTAGGCCCACCCACAGCTACGCAGCTGGTTACAGACGTCTCTTTCCCAATGTAAGTCTATGGGAAAAAGTCTTTTTGGGCCCAATGGCATCACGGGATGGACACGGAAGTTGTAGTAGCACCATTTGGCCACTACGAAAGTTGGGATCATCCCGGGGGGCTTGGTAGAGCGTCATAGTTTGAAGCGTAGAGCCACTGACCAAGCGTCGGTATTTGACAAGTTGGGAGTGAGAATGTTTTCGTCATAGATAAGGTCGGGGACTCATTTTCAAACACCTCATCGCCGTTATTTGCTGCTACATGAGTTCAAACGTCACTGTTAGCATCCGCTGAAATTAATGAATCCGATGGAGCAAAACAGAGTTTGAGGAAATGCTCCTCCTCTTCTTCTTATGGCATCTTCACACGTTTGGTGGTGTAACATCGACTGCTGCTGCTGCTGACTGGTGTCTGTG
Source organism: Adelosebastes latens (assembly GCA_916700685.1). Classification (NCBI taxonomy): domain Eukaryota; kingdom Metazoa; phylum Chordata; class Actinopteri; order Perciformes; family Sebastidae; genus Adelosebastes; species Adelosebastes latens. Next base: position 20,180 of record CAKAKR010067962.1, on the reverse strand, counting down.
AGCAAAACGCTCAAAACTCCAGGCGCTCCAGTGTCACCTGCTCTGCGGCTGAAAGTGCTGAAATGCTACCAACACACTGTAAGAATGCTTATGTCTGTATGTATGTGTTGTTTGAGGTGTATGTGTGTAAGACAGACAATCAGCTTTTCTTTAAGCAGTGTCAGACAGCCTTAATATTCCAAACAAAGACCTAGCTCGTCGTTGAATTGGCTGCTGTTGTGATACAGAGGACGGTTTAGTCCTGAATTTCAACCAAATCTCATCGATTGACTGTGAAGAGAAAATGAGACAGCTGCCTTTTGATGTCCTATTGTCATTTGCATAATCATATTCATTCAACGAGGGTTAAATTGAAAACATGAAGGGCAAAGACTTGTGCTATCAGCCACTTTAATGTTTGAGCCACAATACGAGCTTCCATCATTTTATTTTTCCTCACCGTTCCATCACAAGGAAGCTGCAACATGTCATTTGTTCCATTATTGTGTGTTGAAAAAATAATATCTGAAAAGTGCAGACTCACCTATCAGCCTCGCCGTGTACTGCGCAGCACTTTCATAATTATAATTTATGGTATTTTAATCTTCAATACCGTATGAGAGTCCTGCTGCTTTGTGTCTGTCCCTGAACATCTGTTGTACTCGGTGATTATTTGATCCCAACTGTTTGAGATTTTCTCATTTATTGCAGAAAAAAACACAATATTATCCCAGGAAACTGTCAAGCAAGTATTGTTTATGATTTATTGCATCCATCTTCTTTATCTACTTTAGAAAAAATATGTAAGGGAGGGCAAGTTTATTTATACAGCGCATTCCATACACAAGGGTAATTCAACGTGCTTTACATAAAGCATGAAAAGCAAAAACATATGAAACAAAACAGAGCTCAGATCTCAAGGACTGGAGGTTGGGGGAGGCAGCTAGTTTCAGCAAGCTCGAGTATGCCTTCTCCAAAGTTTTCTTATTTACATGCTGTGAGAGGGTCAAGGTGTGCTCCGCCAACCCTGTCTCCTATAAAATGACGTTTCCATACAACTAAACTGCCTTCTCGATTACGTTTCAAGGGGGACATATTTTCTCCCGCATTATGGTCGCAGTTAACGATGTGAATTGAAACGAAATAAAACAAAAAAACGCGACAAAACTATTTCATTAGGGTTTACTCTAAACCTAACCAAAACCAAAACTACTTGGTTAGGTTTAGTAACAAAAAACCAAGGCAACAAAAGTACTTTATTTGGTTCAGGCAACAAAATCAAACAAAATGTCAGGATTCCTCAGTATAGGCGAGGGAAGAGCCCAGCGCCGAATTGCCATCCGGCGGGCGGGCAGATTGGGGAAATGTGGCGTACGGAAGACCGCTTGCCCGGTGTCGCTCGGGGGCCCTAGTCCTTTTGATCGAGGCTCAGCCCGTGGACGGTGTGAGGCCGGTAACAGCCCCCGTTGCTCAGTGTGCCCGGGGGATTCAACTCGGCGGGTAAAGGACGGCCGCTCGGTGTGGGAGGATCCCCTCGCGTGATCTCTCCCCGGAGCTGGCTGGCCCCCACCGGGCGCATTTCATCCGAGGTGGTGCGCTGCGACCGGCTCTAAGTCGGCTTGGAAAGGCTCGGGGTGAGGGTGGCTCGCGGGTTTGCGGCCCTAATCCAGCGTCCCCCGCCTGTACCTCGCTGTTTTCCAGAACCGTGGACAAAGTACTTGCTTTTGTGGTCCTGGTAGTCTCAAAGACATTCGTGGCTCTGGTACTTCATACTCTAACACAAAAATACAATACAATACTGTTAGAATCCCCGAGCGGTCAAGGAGGAAATGAGGATCAGTCCACAACTGGATGGCATTTCAGCATAGAAGCATTTTATTTCTCTTTTACCACACCCGTCACACATGTTGCCTCCACCTTAGTATTCCCCCAAATGGACTTAAATTCACCAGCCTTTTATACTCCCTTCAATTGGCACATACCATTTCCCATATCCCAAACCACACACAAATATACAAAAATATACACATCTATGTACATAAAACCATTTCCCAAATATAAAGCCTCTTAATAAATATATACACACACCTAAATATCTTCATTAAATATCAATAAATATTACCCTTGAATAAATACATTTAAAACAGTCCCGCCAAACTCCCCTCTACCCACTTCCCACTGGTTTCTCCCGGAATTAATAGGGGCGCGAGTCCCAGGGGATCTCTTTCACCCACACGCCTTGGGAAACGGAAACAGGCAGAGGTAAGTTACGCATGTTATTGACCGTTTTAATGTTAATATATGTGAAGCTATAATCTTTAATCTACATTACCTTCCCTCACTACTGGGGTATAATTAGATGTGTATTTTAATACGTATTTTGGTGTTTTCCAGGAGAACGAGGAGGAGGAAGTGCCCCGCGTCCCCGCTGCAAAACACCCTGTACGCCAGCCTCACCCCACTGAAATATATCAACAATAAATTCATTAATTAATAAATACATCCGTGTGTTCATTTAACAACATGTATCATTAAGTGTATTCAATAACCCATTATGTATAGTAATTATAGTTAAACATACTATATTACTCCAGTAACGGCGAGCCGTCGTTACAAATACAAAAACAGTCATACAAATGAAGTGCTGAAAATGCTAACGCCCAACACTGGGCTTGAGTCCACGACCTTGAAATCATCAATCAAAGAGTTTCACGCTCTATATCGACTGAGCTAGCCGAGATAACCTTCGTAAACTTTCTGGCTTTTTCTTTTGGCTTTGAAAAACCAGGTTTCTGAAAATGAGTGGAGTTATGTTAAGGATGTCTCCACTGCGTCATCGAGCCATGATTTCAGCCCCGCCTAAAAAATCCTGAACACAAAACTGGCAAAAACTGTTTAACCGTTCAACTCCACAATCCAGTACTACAATGTTCACAGTCTTTTCACATGTTTTCAGTCATTATTTTCCAACATTTATAATGTGTTTAGAAACAAATCTCTGAATTTCCTTTACACGGCCTTTAGAAGTGCCGTGCTGTTTGGATGGGACTTCTGGACTGCTGTTGATGGTCAGTAATGAACACCAAACAGCTTGTTAAACCCCAATATCTTGTTTTCTATTTCTACATGTAGAATACAGGAGATGTAATGTGTGAGCACGGCAGATGGACTTGTTGGAGTGAACCTTTTAACGAAGCTGTGCTGAAAGAAATGCAACAAGTGATTAACCAATTACCTTTACTGATATGTAATTAGTAGAATAATCCAATTTCTTTGTCGGTAATGAGTAATTGATTACAATTCCTAAGGAACTTGCACAACACTGGAAGAATTACAGAAATACAGTAACAGTTCCACTCAAAGTTTCTTGGACAACATTTGCAATGTTTGCTGTGCAGTAAAACCAGCCCCCTTCCTTCGTGACTATTCCAGATTTTTTGCAGACCCTATATATGATTCCTGTGTGACATACCAGCATCACTGATGAGGAGCACACATCCAGAGTCCTGCATGCTGCACACTGTGGCTGACTGTTAGTAATGATTCATAGCATGTCCTCCCACTCGGTGTGAGTAACATTTCAGAGGAAATAGACAAATCTGAGATGCTTTTTATATCTGGACCTTTCAATCGGGATCTGACCTGTCTGTAATAAGTGACACCCGAGCCTGGCCGTGTAATTTATGTGCTGCCTCAACAAATTGCTTCACATGGGACCGAAGGAGAGCCTTTCCTTTTCTGACAGATAAAACCCGCAGAGACAGCGCCTTCTCATACTTACTTTAACTTCAAGCTGTTCCCAGCCTGTGCTCCACCCCCCTCCCCCAAATATAAAAGACACATTTTATGATCACATGAATGCTTTTCCTATAAACAGCTGTGCAACTGCGAAGGAACATAATGAGTCTGATTGTGTAAAATCCCACCGCCATTTGTCATATTATTATGGCTGTTGCAGCTTTAATCAGAAAACCGCTCAGTAATGTGTCTGCGGTGGCTTCCTCTATTGCCTTAAGTCACACTTCTGTCTTATTACATCTCTGAAATTTTATTTGCTTGCTGAGGCAACACAGGTTTCTCCCTCTAATTGTCTCTTCAGGGAGAGGGGTCTTCATGTGTGAAGGAAGGGAGCAAACATGGGGTTTTGGCCCACTTTTATCCGGCCACAGACAAGACACGGTGACTAACAATGGAAACTCTGTCAAAGCTGAACTCTATTTTAAGAATAATTGGAGTAAAAAAATGTAAGGGTTAACAAAAATAGTGCAAGCATAAATAATTCACCTTTAGTTTGGCCAGATGGAAGAATAGCTTTTGTTTTGACAGAACTGTTCATATTTTATAGAACAACGTATTCTCATACAATGGTTCATATGATATCTTACAAAAAGGTTATTCCTCCTTTTTTGTTTGTTTTTCTACAAATGTCCAGCAACACGTGTCAATTTCTGTCACATGCATACAGTCTTTTCAAAATAAACTTCCGTCTTCACAGGAAACAACTTGGTTAGGTTTAGGAAAAGATCGTGGTTTGGGTTAAAATAACTCTGTAAGTGGGGTTTCTTCAGTATGAAGTTGTCACAAATAAATCAACGTTGAGTTCTGGTTTCACACGGGCCACGACCGCCGATCTCCTGGGCGGAAGTCCGGTATTTTTAGACCCACCCATCCAGCCCGATCTCCTCCCTATGCGGCGTTTGCTCTTTAGATTTCCTGGTTCATGATTACGTTCAGCCCAGTTGCACAGCAGTTTGTGAAATAGTCACAAAACTGAATGTATTGATTCGTGTACATACAGAAATTTCAAATCTTTTTCGTGATGATCAGCACAAAATCAATTTGTATGTAATCCACGTAATTATGAACCGGGAAGTATAGAACACCGTAAAACACCGATCGGGGTCAAAGAACACCAAACCTTTGCCCAGGAGACCGACGTTCGTGTCCCATGTGAAACCAGAAGTCAACGTTGATCAATTTGTCACGTAACTTCCATACTCAAGTTACGCCACTTCCGGTGTTATTTGAACCCAAACCGCGATCTTTTCCTAAACCTGACTAAGTTTTGTTGCTTAAGCCTAATGAAGTCAATCTATTCATAAACCTAACAAAGTAGTTTTATTTTTAAAAGACTGCCTCGGAAATTGACATGTGCGTCACGTGTTGCTGAACATTCGTAGAAAAACGCAAGAGAAATTAGTTGTTGAAAGTCGTGCTGAGCGTCACGAAAAAAAGGGAAATTTGTGTCTATGTACACGAATCAAATAGATTACATTTTGTGACTATTTCACAAACTACTGTGAGACTGTTGGAATTACACACAAAATGATTTTGTGGGATATACACAAATCACAGTGCATTACTTTTTTGTAGGTATAGCTACAAACAGTGTATGAGATCAGCCTGTATAGAAATAACTTAATTCTAGTACATACTGTAGTTGTGAGGAGTCGTTCTTTGCATGAAATCTCAATTACTGCAAGAATCCGGACACACTTAATTAATGTGAAAATATCCTCACAGTCTAGTGCTACATACAGTATATACCACATGCACACCGTACATTTATATTCAAGTCTTGTTTCACGAGAACCAAGCCGGTGGAGGCAGCGTCCAGCGGGACACAATATGCAGTGTCCACCTTTGTAGGAGTGTGCAGTATGTGCTGTTCCAGATTCAAAGGTGATGGACAATGCATCATTTTTTCATGAAATGCTAACCTTGTGGCTGTGCCTCCGCTATCTTGTCTGACTTGCCAACCCCCAGTGTATCAGTGAGGCATCTCTGGGCAGGAGAGAGGAAGCACACCAGGAGAGAAGATTTCCTCCAAGTGTTCCCTCTCAAGCACAGCAATAGATCCTCACACTGATCTCTCCTGTATTTACATTAAACACAACAGCTGACTGTGATCAGGCTCCGAGACAATCTGCCTGAGGAAAAACAATTGGTAACAACTTGAAAAAAATTGATGTAACCTTGAATTTGACAGCACGTGCTTGCTCTAAATGTGCAATAATAGTTATGCTGATTTTTTTTTTAATGGATTCAAAATTTTACTGAGTGGGCTGTTACATGCCAGCAGTATCAATTGTCCTTTTGGTTTGCATCTGAGGGGTGTCCTCAGCAATCACTCCTGAGAACTGTTAAGTGGACTTTTAAGCATAATAGATTTATTTCTATGTAAATTTTCATTGTAATTATAATAATAATGTTCACTAGAGGGGCAGACCTCCGCCAAGGCCATTTCCATAAATGAAAAATAATGCGTATATCCACCCCGTGATTCAAATACACTCAAAATTTAATGAGATCTTCCTTCACCCATGCTTCGCCCTTCCATCAAATTTCATGAAAATCAGGGTGGTAGTTTTCCCGTAATCCTGCTGAAAACCAGGAAACATAACCTCCTTGGCGGAGGTAGTGAGGCTCATGCCATATTGGTTTTCATGATGGAACCAAAGGTCACACATTTAAGCCCTCTTTTATCACGGTCCAAATCTTTCCAATAAGCTCTATAGACTAATCCAGAGAAGTAGGCGGAAGGACCCGCCATCATCCTCAAAATGCCACTGAAACAACAGCTATATGTTGACATTTCTAAAGAAGATGAACGCTGTGTCTACACAGGAGGCGTCGCGTGAGCAGCACGTTAGCAGAGCAGCAGCTTTAGTCCTCCATCTGTGTCTATACAGGATGCATTCAGGCACAGTAATGACAGTAATGACAATGTAGGTAATCTGAGTTTTGGCAGCGCTCACAGCCCAACATACTGTACAATCACTGTAGTTACACGCACAAAACCCATTGGCAAGCTCCGGCTCTGAAAAGTGAAGCCAATGCTGAAGTGCCTTAAACTTGCATTCTTTCTAACAGCCAGCAGGGGGCGACTCCTCTGGTTGCAAAAAGAAGTCTGATTGTATAGAAGTCTATGAGAAAATGAGCCTACTTCTCACTTGATTTATTACCTCAGTAAACATTGTAAACATGAGTTTATGGTCTCAATCGCTAGTTTCAAGTCTTCTTCAATACAGCATGATGTTCATTTAGTAAATGATGGTCCCATTTAGAGTCAAATAGACGATGAAGCAGGGGATGCTTTAGGACGTGGCTACCTTGGGATTGACAGGTCGCTACCACGGCGTTGTCCGGTCTGGGAGTTGTCCGTGTTTTCGTCTTAGAACTTTAACCCTTTCACAGTGTGTTTCCAGTTCATGAAAGTTAATTATAACCTTTTTGGTCGCCTAAAAATGTCTTATTCAGCGTTCACTTTTACTTAGCTCCACCCTCTCGTATCACTTCTGGTTGCAAATAACCAAGATGGCGACAGCCAAAATGCCGATCTCGAGGCTTCAAAACGGCAGTCCACAAACCAATGAGTGACGTTACGGTGACTACGTCCACTTCTTATATACAGTGTATGATAAAACCAAAGAAAATAGACTTGAATCAGAAAAAATACCCTTTTCAATGCTCACAATGACAACATGTTGATGATAAGCAAAGATACTGTTTAACATGTTCCCATCTTGGTTTTGTTTAACATGCTAATATTTGCTAATTAGCACAAACCAAAAAGCACAGCTGAGTACTAGTGCGTAGTTTTAGTCCTGATTGCTCCATGTTAACGAGAGTCTCTGCACAGTTCCCAACCACAAAGAAAATAATTACACTTTTATATTTTTTATTAGATTATCCTGTGACACTTATCTTTAGGAGCACAATCAAATGTGATTACATTAACTATATTTATTCTCCTAAAGCAGTTGTCATAACCAATTACAGACTGGTGTTTAAAGACGGAATAACATCTACTCAAGCATAGGCTATCTTCATCTATTTCATCTCTCTAAAGGGGCAATTACAAACCGTGATCAAACAGTCAAAGTCTAATGCTAGGATCCCCCCTACCATGACACTAACAATAGATGGGCTTTGAACAGACAGTAATTCTTACACACACTAGGATGAAGCCCACTTGGTCCCCAGTATACTGTACATCACCAGCCTGGGGGGACACCTAACCCAGTACCTCAGAGTGGTCAGTAATCATGAAGGTGATGACAGGTAACTCATTGCATTGTGAGATCTAGCAGTTCTCTCAAGTGAAAAGTGTCCCACGCTGTATATCGAATGCAACCTGTCAATGTAGCCACAGCATGGAGCTGATGGGGAAACAGTTTGTGGCCAAGAAGCGTGATGAATACTGATGCTGTTGTTAATGTGAGTGTTTAACTTTTTTTTATTTTTACAGCGTTGTGAACGTTAAAGCTGCACTAATCAATATTTTTATATGCACAAAGGAGCAAATGACTGTGTAATGTGAAAGGGGTCACTCGTAGTGACAAACCCACAGAGAATTATCAACTGACTGTGCAGTTTCCTTCAGCTTTAAGGAGCGTTAAGCTGTTTTTGTTTACGGCCTACAACTTTACTGTTTTGGTTGATAATTCTTTGCTCGTGGCTCTCATCAACCTTGTTTCCAGCCCCAAAGCAGCTGTTTTCAGTGGAAAAAGCTCTGACAAACCCACTGTACACTATACCTGCTCAGCTAACTCACCAAATAACATATGGACAAAGTCAGCAACTAGCTGGTGAACAAAGTGGAGCATTTCACTACTAAAGAGCCAGATATTTGGTGAAGACCAAAACAGAGCTAAAAGGCGAGTGAATATTGGACTTAACGTTCATTTGGCCACCTGATGAATGTTATGTTGCTCCATATCTGCTGGATGTGTAATAAGTGTTTGCCAACACGTTTGCCATATCAACTTCATCACATGTTGTGTTTCCAGCTTGTTCTGTTGCCTCCAAAAAAAATCAATTAATGCTGCTTTAAGACAAAATGTTTTTTTATAAAGATACCAAAAACTTTTTTAAAAGCACTTATGTGTAGAATTTCAAATTGTCTGTTTTTGGCATTCCTAGTGGTAGTCTACTTACAAAACAGCACTGAACTGCAATTCTTCCTACCCTACTCGAACTTTGACCAGGAATTTCATTGATGATGTTTACATTAACATTACTACCGAATTAGTATTAACTTTAGAAAGTGTAGTGAAGGAGAAAGTATTATGCGTGTGCCAATTATGCCTCATTTCTAAAATTAGTGCAGTGCCCATTCGTGGCGTGCTCGTTCGGAGCGCATGCTCATTCGAGACAGGCCGATTGCTTGGCTCCCTTGATGCTTGCAGCGCTGTCGGGGGCTCGTGCCCGTTGGAAGCACGTGGACGTTCGGAGCGACTGCTTGCAGTAGTATAGAGAACCATTTGGTGTTTGTTGACTCCAGGAAAGTGAAGGAAAGTTTGGTTGTAACGTTAGTATATCCAGCATCCAGCAGCAAAACTGAAATGCACTCGATGAGCCCTGGTCTGCCTTTTGTGGACGACATGCTCGTTTCAGTCTGTAGAGCCCTGAAGCCCTGACCCGGCTGCTGCGCCAGAGCGCCATTCGGTTGTTTATTCAAAGTTTATGGTATTATATTGAACAAAGTTGCGGGTCCAAATTGCACTAAATTCAACCAGCAATACATCCGCCAAGTGTGAGATCGAATGAACGGTTCTCGAGATATGCGAAGGACGTACAGGGATTCATTGCTTTATCATTAGATATTCATTCTAATCACTATAGTCAGAATTAAATCAGATAATTTGATTTGCAATTCAGGTAAACTTCTTCTAAAAATAATTCAAAGCAAGAAGAGGAAAGTGCAATAGGTAGAAATAAAATAAAATAAATTGTATCAGTTTAGCATGGAGGGAATCAACAGTAACAGTTTTATGTCTTTGCTTAAATGTCCATCAATTGTATTTTAATGATAATATGTTCGTGTTTCAGCCTTAATGTTTTATAATGTAGAGGCTATATAGGCTATTCTAAACAGAATTTGCACATTGGGTGCTCTCCAGATGGACTATAAAAACTTTCAAATAGCGCCGTGTATATACACAATTAGGTTAGAATGTCGGCCATTGCTATAGCATAGCACACATGGGACAGACTGAAGCGGCTGGTTTCATGGGGCCAACCTGCCTCCCAATTCCCCGTCTGATCCCTTGCAGAAACACGGGCAGATAAAACAGAAGCAAGGTATACAGCGAGCCAGAAACCCCAGCATGACAGAGGAGGGAACACCGAGGCTCATTAACAGCAGCCGCCTGGACTGATCCCAGCACTCAGTCTGGGGAGTAAGAGCCAACTCGCTCCATTACAGGGAAGAGAGAGACTTCTAAAGGGCATGACCATCTGGAGCAAGCCTCGCTCGCTTTTTTTCTAAACTGCGAATGGGCGGGAGGCAGAGCCCAGACTCATCAAGCAGGTTGATAATCAGGTGCCACCGAAACTCATTCATGTTGCTCTGTGTAGGGTCAATTGTGGCCGCTGGTGAAATGTAGCAACTGGATGAAATTAAATGAGAACAAAAAAAAAGCTTTGAGGTGATTTTTATGCAGGGTGTGTGTGTGTGTGCTCTGGAACTCCGGCGTGGGTGAAATATTTTTTGTGAACTCGAAGCAGCCCAATTGTTCAAACAGACAGATAGAAGTAGGACAAGTTTTTAAGTAAGAATAAGTAAGTCTTTTCCCTCAAGTTTATCCAGGAAATATCAGTGTGATGGCGGTGGGGGGACAGGTGAAAACTCAGTATCCAGTGTTGAGATGAAATTTGTCCCCTGAGGACAAATGGCTGCATATGAAAAATTGATATGGGGCAGAAAATAGACCTCCAGTTCGATATAGAATAAGGGTGACCATGAGACTAGGGATCCAAATTATAGCCGCACAATTTACCCAAATTAATTATTCACCGGGCATGAGCCTGGTATCAGCAGCTAGACACACAATTACAAAGACACGAGGTCGGGCTTGTTTAAGGGTACATCCAGAACAAAACTAATGAGGACTGACACACTGATTGATCGCACGGTGCTGAAGCTATTTGTTTGTCCCCTGCATGTAGTTCTTTGCTGGGAAAAAGTGCCTGGATTTTATAAATATAAGATGAATGATTGCAGCCATAGTTGTAATGCTTTTCTGTGAAATTAAAGAATGGATGTTCCTTAGAAAGGACCTCCCCGCGACATATTGTCAGCAGTACAGTGTTGCGTGAGTAAATCCTTGGAGTCCTGCAAAATAATTAGCTCTTCAGAATTACATCATACTATACATGAAATGCCCTCAAAATGCTGTCGCAGTAGCCCCGTCGCTTCTCAACTCGGGGGAACTGTTCAACATGCTCTCAAATGACAGCGAGGCCTTAATAAGTCAGCCGGCAACCACGCTGCATGGAACGCTGCTCCCGCGCTCGGATCCGCGCTCAGGGCAGATACATAGATAATCAAAGCATGACAGCAGGTTTTACATTTCAAATAACCCACGGTGCATTACCAGCAGTTATTTACAGTGTAAGCGCTGCTCATTAATTTTTAAACAGGCCCTTAAGGGCCGGTTGACAGACAAAGCTGGCGAGCAAAAGTAGGAGAATGAACTGTTGTTGTTTTTCAACCCAACAAATATGAAACATGGTAATGGCACTCAGCAAAGTGCTACAGGATGCATTATTGATGCGTGGATGATGCAATATGTAAAGGTCATGGCCGTTGTCTCTGCACACAGCCATTCATCATACAGTTCATGTATGATGATATATAATATTCCAATTTGCATTTGAGATATTGAGCAAATGCTTTCTATCAGAACAACCATTTACTAAAAGATTCATAAACTCTATCAGTAATTGATTATCTGGAACAATATTGTTTTTTTATTACTTTTCTTTTCAGTGAAACCCCGCAGGAGATGGAGAGACAGCTTAGCAGATGTCTTTTCCTGCCATGAACCTGACGCCACTGGGAGTAGTGGGAGCACCAGACACCACAAATGAGATCGCACAGCTGCCTTGTCTCCGTCCTCGCCGGGCGCCGTCGTGAATGTAAGTGGGGTTGTACGTACAGGTCCATCCCCCCCGCTCTGCTCTGCGGAAGTGAGGCTGTGACAGCGTGTACCTGGTAATCCTCCTTTCTGCTACAAGCTTTTGAAATCTCATTACCCGCGCGTGTCTCATTAATTCCCGTCATGGCCGCGTGGCCCGCCGCTCCGGCTGTCGCCACCTCGAAAAAGCTCCTGCAAGCCGCCGCACGCCGACCCAAGGCCTCTACACAAAGTAGGGGGTGAGGAGGGGAAACGGTGGCCCGTGTAGCAGCCACAAATCATTGATGAGGGTCAGAGTGTCTCAAACTGTGAGGACTCACCTTGGGCTCGGCTTCTTGCAGCTCTATAAATGCAGACTGTTGTGCTCTCTAATGGATGGACTGCAACAAAATAGAAGGGAATTGCAGCAATGTTTGGCCATGATAAGGGCTGTTTTAAATAGCTGCAGGCTGCACATATTATATGAAAGTATATTTGTTTAAATGAGTGGAACATTCAATGGATTTTTAGTCATCACTTGCTGCACTAAACATGCATAGCTGATGCCGACACGAAGAGGTCAATCGTACTAATTAAACTAGATGGAGCTGTGGCTTGACTATGCTATGTGTTGTGTAATGAGGGTGCTAATGATGCTTTAAAAGTGTTTATCGAAATGCTCGCCACACAGTGCTTACTTCACTCTTTTATTGCGTTGCTTCATGACTAACTTCAATATCTTTAAATGACAACATTTGTCATTGTGATTGCAAAGATGGGAGTCAATCCACTGCTCTCTTTGAGAGGCAAAGTGAAACACACAGAACTGTAGAGAAGAGGAAATTGCTTTCTTCTTCAAAACAAAGATGAAGAATAGGAATTTTAAGCTTTAAGGCCGTTCCACAACGGTGTTTTATTTCGTGCAAGTAATTTGCACGTCAATATATTTTTTCAAACTGTTGTTTTTGTCACGAGTACTTTCACACAGAACATACAGTATATATTACGGAGCAAAAAAGCAATGTCATTTTTTCCATAACTGGTCAATTTTCTGAGCTTTCACATCGCGATTAAAGCATCAACCAATTACATTGTGCAGAATGAGTTCCGCCTATATTTATGAAACAACAACACAGAGGTTATTATTGCTTTCAACCTTGACAAAGGCAGTTCAAACCAGATCCACTCCTTCCGTTCATATCTTTCACAATAAAAGCCCATTTTGCATTTTTGTGTCATTTATTCATCATGCCCCTTTTATGTAAAGGCCTTTAGTTAACGTTTTAACGCCACGTTGTTAACGTGAATCAGTCGCACTTGTGTTTAGGCAACAAAACTACTTAGGTAGGGTTAGGAAAAACATCATGGTATGGCTTAAAATAATTATGTAAAATACGTACGTAACGTAACGGAAAACATTTCATGTCACTAACGTAACTTCAAATAAGTCAGCAAGACTTTTGGTTTCAGACGGGTACACGAACACCGGTCTCCTGGGTGAAAGTCCTGTGTTTGTTGGACCCATCGACTTACCGCCCTGCCCCGCCCACCATAAGTAGTCTTACTGGCATTTTATATTACATCACTTGCTATGAGTGTCACTCGTTATTCTACGCCACTAGCTCTTCTTAGCGTAGCATATTCACGCGGATGGGTTTACTTTTGAGGAGTGGCCAACTTTGAATGCGATGTGTTTGCAAACACCAACCGACAGCTGTAACATATTATACCTTTAAACAGTACATTTCTATTTTAGAGAAGGGACAAGTTTAGCTCAGTTCTGTTTCTTGGGCTGTATAGTAAGTCCAGGTAGAATATGTGTCACCCTTTTGCAGTAATATTTTAGAGTACACCAAGAGTTCACCAACAGTCCAAACTTGCTAACAGAAAGAAGGAAAACAGCAGCTTCAACCTGAGCTAAACCTCAGGCATTTTTTTGACATCAAATCACAACGAGTCTTGTGTATTAAAAACGGCTCATGGTTCCATTTTCCTCACTTTCATGATGCAATGTATGCAAAACCTTTTACACATCATTTCCATATACACCTCTTCTAGTGCATTTTCTGTATGAAAATGAGCTTTTCATGCCATGTGCAAAAGTTCAGTCTACATGATGTGCAAGTAAGTGTTGTGTTTTGACAGCCAGTCCCTGTACACACTCCAAAAGCTAAAAACTTTTTTTTTTTTTTTTAGCAATTACAGAACCATGTTCCAGGTGGTTTAAGTGTTGCCACAACCAGTGAAAGTGTGGATTTGACAGCTTCAATAACATGAATCCCTAAAAGAAATTAAATGAAAACGAGATATTTTGTGCTTGTGGAAGGCCCATGTTGTATGTGAGAAATGAGAAGGTGGTTGTGGTATTGCAGTTATCAGACACACATGCAATAGATTACTATTAAAGCTGGATCCTGCCAAGTTGACGACACAACATAATAAAAAAATATCTATCAAATAACAAATATCGATTAAAAATAATAGAGATCAAACTTTATTTTTTGACTCATAATCTTACACTTGTGTGTCCTGTAGAACAAAACGTGCAAACAGAGACTCATGATTTTGTTCTTGTTGTTTTTTTACTTTTTTAAGGTGTACTCAGTAATATTGTTGATATTTGAACTGAAAATGCAAAATATAAGGAAAAAAATGGACAGTTTATTTCTCAATTTCAGAAAAAACAAATCACCTATGACACTGGTTTGAGTTGGATGATGCTTCAATCATCTCAGCAATGGTATAAATTAATGACAATCATATTAAAGTCAGTCCATGGTTATTTGAAGCACAATAAAAAGCCCTAAAAAGGAAATGAAGCCATCAAACAAATGAAGGGATTTCAGTAAATTGGCACGTAAGTCATATTTTACTGATTACAGACACTCAGTCTACTTGTTGTCAAGACTCCTCTGGGCTGTGAGCGTCTCTCTGGATCTGGTTATTGTTCAAGGGAATCAGTAGCAACACCTGCCAAATGATGCCGATGCAGTCTGTGGAGATCTGTGTCATAAACAATCTCTGGTAATAAACATTTTAATACTGTACTTAAATGGCATGGCATCCCTGGGTTGCAGGCAATGCTTATAACTGTGCCCTAAAGGATTCTGAGGAGTCTGTGTTCAGTGCTTTTCAAAAGACACTTACTTGCCCGAGGTCCTGGGCCACAACTTAGACTGATTAAGTCCCTCCTGCAGCAAGTACAAATCATACACTGCTGAGGCAGAGGAGTCAACATCATATACAGTAGAGGCATAATCAGACCCTTTCTATAAAATTCAACATTTAACCTTTTGTCACTTTTGTGCTTCAGTTTCCTATCTGAACCCTAAAACTAATCTAATGAAGGAAAAAGACCAAAAAATAAACCATGCACTGTGTCTTTGAACCTGCATTAGATAACTTTTTGGCCACTTGGAATTAGTGGAAAAAGCTGTAAACACAACACATTAACAGTTTATGAAGTTGTTGTGGCTAACGCATTGGCAAACAGTTGCCTATTGACACATCTAGTAGACATAGAGCAACTTAGCATTCATTTGGAGTCGTGTTTCTGTCCACCTGATGAATACATGTCCAATATTCACCCTTCTCCGTTTTGGTCTCAATCAACCACTTACGTAATGTATAACCTATAGCTCTTTAGCTGCTATATGCTCCACCTGCTAGAGGCTAACTTTGTCAGTTTGTTGCTGGGCAGGTAGCATACATTCTGTCTATCACATAGACTGTAGCTATATAAGAAGTAGATATATTCACCGTGACATCACCCATTGGTTGGTGGACTACGGTTTTGAAGCCTTCATTCTCAGAATTTTGGCCGTCACCATCTTGTTATTTGGCTCGCTGTCTTTTTGCAACCAGAATTGACACGAGAGGGCGGAGCTAAGTACAACCGAACGCTGAGTAAGACATTTTTAGGCGACCAAAATGTTAATATTAACTTTCATGAAGTGAAAACACACTGTGAAAGGGTTAAAGTTGTAAGACGAAAACGTTGACAACTCCCAGACCAGACCAGGTAGCAACCTGTCAATCACAAGGTAGCCACGCCTTTAAGCATCCCCTGCTCTATGGCCTATTTGACTCTAAATCGGACCATAATTTACTAAATAAACATCATGCTGTATTGAAGAAGACTTGAAAACTAGCGATTGAGACCATAAACTCATGTTTACAATGTTTACTTTGGTAATAAATCAAGTGAGAAGTAGGCTCATTTTCTCATAGACTTCTATACAATCAGACTTCTTTTAGCAATCAGAGGAGTCGCCCCCTGCTGGCCTATTTGACTCTAAATCGGACCATAATTTACTAGATGAACATCATGCTGTATTGAAGAAGACTTGAAACTAGCGATTGAGACCATAAACTCATGTTTACAATGTTTACTGAGGTAATAAATCAATTACCAAATTTTTTTCTAACATAACTGTTTGCTGACATTATGAATGAGGTTGATGAGAGCTGTGAGAGTCAACCAAAACAGTTCAATGAACTGAGAGAAGTTAACATGCTTCGTAAAGCTGAGGGCAACTGCAAAGTTGGGTGTTAATTCTAATGTGAGTTCATCAGTACAAGCGACCCCCATCACATTATATATCGTAACTTGATATTTTCTTAATGTAAAAATATTGATTCGTGCAACTTTAAAAACTAATGGAGTATTGATGCAAACAGGACACTGTCCATCAATAACTAAAAATAATTGCAGAATTGATACACTTGAATGATAGTTATTGCTGCAGGGATTATATAGCATTGTATACAGGATGTTTCAGAATGTGCATGGATTCAGTGATTGTGAGTGACACAGCAGTAGTGGGCCACAGTGCCAGCAAACCTCCGACCACCAAGGACTCCATCAAGAAACATTTGTGACTGACATCATGAGCGATGAGCAACATTTCGCCAAACGGGGTCAAGGTCATTGATGTTCAGGTTTCGTGCGTACTGAACACAAGGTCTGACACGTGTGCCCGGAGGCCATGCAGTTCTTGAAGCTGTGGCTGTTTTAGCTCCTTTTCACTGCTGGATGATACATCACAGCAGGGTTTGAGCACTGACGCTTTTACATTTGTTGTTGTTGAACATCTGGCATCTTTCCCGGAAAAAAAAACCTTGCAGTGCACAGGAAGTGAAGTTTCCAACGGGGAGGAACAGTCTTTTTGTGACGAATAGTAGTTCGCACAACATGTCTTCATACATAAATGACAAAATAGGTAATTTCTCAGTGTCTTCCATATAACACATATGACAAGAAATCAGTTCTTCAAAAGACCTAACAATGTGTGGTACTCTTTATGTGTCCTTTCTTATAAAACACAAGCTAAAACACATTTCCACCTCATGCTGAAAAGAGTGCATAAAGAATGGACAGTGTGAATTCAGGGTAAATGTCTTTGATCCTCTTTCTATGGTCCTTTACCCTCTGCCATCTGAAAGAGGGCCAGAGATGACTTTTGCTTTTCACAACTGAAATATAAAGCTGAATTAAAGCTGCGAGCAGCGATGAACGGGCCCTCGCCCCTCCTTGCGTGTCGGGGTATTGGCGGGACGCCGACTGACGCGGCCGGGCAGGGTGAAACCGAAACTCTGACGAGCGCCATGACGCCTGCCACGAGACTCTACGACAAA
>CAKAKR010067959.1:0-16436 GCA_916700685.1 Adelosebastes latens | reverse complement strand
ACAGTGCGGGCTGTGGGAGGACAGGAGTCATCTGTGCTCTCGACTACATCCATGACCTGCTGGTTACCAAGGTAACACATGATGACACAAAGACCTCTTCAGAGAAATACTGCGTCCAGTAGTACTTCTACTACACTGTACTCTGATAAAGTTCTTCTGTGAATTAAAACCTGAACATCATTTTACCAAATATATATATTTTCTTGTGTGTGTTTTGATGTTCTAGATGAATGCTTTTTGTTTTCACTCTTGTTTATTTATTGATGGGTCGTATTTCATCCTCCATAAAATAATAAAAAGTAACAGCAATAACACACAACAAGGAAGTCAGTAAATAAGGAAATAAGTAGCCTAAATAAATATATAAAAATAAGGCCGGCCTTGAACCACAACGTCCCCGAGTCCAGCCGGGACTTTTGGTGCAAATATATGTTTTTCTTACAGATTCTTCTCAGGCAAAATTCAGCAGCTAAACCAATCAAAATATGAGTTTAAAATAACCAGAATAATAACAGAGTTGATGTATTAGAAGAGTAGAGAGGTTTGAGCTGCAGCAGTGTTTGAGTGTGTTGCTTCCTGTCGTCTGCAGCAGGTCACAGCAGACTTCAGCATCATGAAGGTCGTCCTGGAGCTCCGCAGACAGAGACCCTCTTCAGTCCAAACTAAAGTAGGTGGATTTACAGCATCAAGCCCACAGATTGTGCCCTATGCTGCTGCACAATAGGCTCGTTCCAGATGAGCCAGGCCTCAGTAGAATCCATCACCGACGATCGGCGCGCACACAATGCACACCGGTTAGATTTGTGTCCGACTTGATGCCAACTTGCTCTGACGTCATGCACTTGTGGGCAACGATAACCTCACGAGATCGAGTCGGACGCAGGTTTTAGAGCCAGGCGTCGCAGTTGCTCTCCACCGACTGCAAGACCCAGGGCATTATGGGAAACGCCTGGCTGTCTCCTGATCAAAGAGCTGATTGGCTCTTAGTTTGACAACAAACACCACAAGTTGTAGAAAGTCTGAACTTTCTGTGTAATTGTAATATTTAACGCTAGATTGTAGAATATTAGACTCATGTGCAATGAAGGTTTCATCTGTTAACAAACACATCATGTGTGGTTGATAATAACATAATCCTCCTCCTCCTCCTCCTCTTTCTCCTCCTCCAGGAGCAGTACCAGTTCATCTTCACGGCGGCCGCCTGCATGTTTGAACGCTTCCTGCAGTCGGACAGCAGTCGTCAGCTCCACGGACACCTGTCTCAGGTAAAACATATTTAGACTCCTCCTCCTCTTCCTTCTCCTCCTCCTCCTCCTCCTCCTCCTCCTACTCCTCCTCCTCCTCCTCCTCCTCCACCTGTCTCAGGTAAAACACATGTAGACTCTTCCTCCTCTTCCTCCTCCTCCTCCTCTTACTGTCTCAGGTAAAACACATTTAGGCTCCTCCTCCTCCTCCACCTCCACCTGTCTCAGGTAAAACACATTTAGCCTCCTCCTGCTCCTCCTCCTCCTCATGTAGCCTCAGGAGTGTTTGTGTGTGAGAGGAAGTAGATGTGAGAGCAGCTGCAGAAAGAGGAAGCAACGTGTAAATGTGACTTCCTGTATGTAAATTCAGAGTTGCAGTTTGACGGTTTGAGAGCAGATAGTTGAGAGACACTCAGAGACACTCAGAGAAACGCTGGTCAACATTTAACAGCCACTAAAACTACAGTAGAACTACTAATGGACGACTCACGCTGACGGGTAGGTGAACTCTTAACCAGATTATAAAACATCACGTTAACCCGCTGACTCTCATCACAACAGAAAGACGTGAATTCACCGTTTCCTTCATCAGTTTAATGAAGTTAATCTTCTTCTCTGTGTCTCTGACTGCGTGTTAACAGTGAATCTCTTTATTATCTGTGGAACAGAAGATCTAAAGCTCAATGAGACGACTGAATGTCATGTTGCTCAATCAGAAAGAGAAACGCTGATATTAAGAAGCACATTTCTACTCCGTTCTGGAGGAAGTGTTCACATCCTCTACTGCAGTACTAATATCACACTTTAACAAAACTCTGTTACTAAAACGTAATCATTGCTCACTTGTTTGTGCAAAAATGTTACCTGCTGCTCGACAGAGGAGTAAACAGGGTTTCTACCGGGTTCAAGTTAAACTTCAGACTCTTTAAGAAAAAGCTTTTTATAATACCTGTTTCACCATCATACCGTATGAAAGATATCCTTGAAAACCAGCGGGAGAAAAGCCCAGAATTTGTCACCAAGTGCATGGATTTATTTTCATTTACATCACATATGTGTCTGTCCTTTTCAACAATAATTCCTAATAATATAATTAAATAATCATGACCTGGATGAGCAGCAAATCATGAATGGATAGATGAATTAAACAAAGAAAGTTATATATTATATAATAAATGAGCTAAGCCCGTCATAGTTCTGAAGGGGTTTATTCCACAACAATGACCCGCTAGCTGTACATTATCCGGCTTATTACACGGCTACTTACTTAAGAAATCAATAATTTGACACAGAAACGGTCCGCCAGAGTCCGACATTAGAGCTGCGTCCATAGCAACGGTCTGCTATAAAGAAATAACAGACAAAGATTTTCAGGCTAGAGAAGATATAGAATACTCTTATACAAATTTTGTTATACAATATCCCATCAGCATGCAACTTAAAGTTAAGCTATTATTCATCAGAATATAACATGTCGATCACTTGCACTTTAATTACAATCTGTATATATGTATATGCCTATGTACATACACCAATATATCCTCATTTGTATATATTGTCTTATCAGCACTTTACTAGTTGGCACTCTGGTTAGATGCAAAACTGCATTTTGTTGTACTTGTACCATGTGCAATCACAATAAAGTTGAATCTAATCTAATCTAATCTAATCTAATATTTAAGATTTTTGTAAATTATATTTAAGACTGTTTTTATACCTTTAAAGGCCTTTTTTTCTGCCACTAGATCCCCCGAAATATTACACACTGTTCCTTTATGACCTGATAACATGAACTAAACTGTTCTGCTTCCTGTTTTCTCAACAGAAACCTGAGAAGAAAACCACAACATCACCTGCTTCCTCCTCCAAGAGGTATTTATTCATCTATCTATTAATCTGTCTATCCGTCTATCTGTCAATCTGTCTATCTGTCTATCTATCTATCTATCTATCTACCTATTTATCTATCTATCTATCTATCTGTGTGTCTATCCTTCTATCCATCTATCTGTCTATCTATCTATCTATCTATCTATCTGTCTGTCTGTCTGTCTATCTGTCTATCTATCTCTGTCTGTCTGCGAGCAGAGAGACAGACAAGATAAGTCTCACCCCGAGGTGTTAAATTAACACTTTGTCACCCTCCTTTTTCCATCCCTCCATCCCCATATGTTACCACGTTACCATGGAAATGGAGCAGCGAGAGAGGAGATGAGGAGAAGAAATGAGAGAGGAGGAGGAGGAGGAAATACATGTTACAGTTTTTCTCATTCGCTTTGGCTCAATTATTCTCAAATCAGAATTTTTTTTTTTTTTCAAAACAATGAGCTCAAATTTCTGCACAATTAGTTTGTTGTTCACAACAGATTAGAATTACTAACTGAGAATACGTACTGGGGAGTTGATTTACCTCAAAAACAAATGATCCGCTGAGTTACAGACGTCTCTTTCCCAATGTAAGTCTATGGGGACAAGTCTTTTTGGGCCGAATGGCATCACGTGACGGACACGGAAGTTGCAGTAGTCAGTTTTATTCTGATGTATTTTATATTCTGTCACAGAGAGGAACTATACAAAGGTTAAAACACTAAAAGCAAAACGTCCTCCTCTGTGATGCCACTCATCTCAACACTTGTTCACACGCCAACAAGAGTTTATGATAAACCTGAAGATCTTTTGTGTTTTCATTTTTAAAATACCGTTTATTTAATCTGCAGAAACAGTCTGTGATTTCTGCTGGAGCTACTTCTTTATTATCCTCTCTCTCTCTCTCTCTCTCTCTCTCTCTCTCTCTCTCTCTCTCTCTCTCTCTAACTCTTTAACTCTCTCTTTCTCTCTTTTCTATCGTTTACAGACTGTCTCGTCAGACTAACATGAACTACACATACGCTGTGGTCAACAAGCCCAAACATGCCCCCCCACCTTCAGCAGACCCCGCCTACTCTGTTGTAGCCCCGCCCCCCAGATCCAGCAGGTAAACAAACACCTCAAGGTCGTCTTCAAATCAATTGTATGCAAACCACATAAAACATGGTGACTTGTAGCTGTTCTTATATTTTGAGTAGGGCTGTCAAAGTTAACACAATAATAACGCGTTAACGCAAATTTGTTTTAACGCCACCGATACCTTTTAACGCGTTAACGCAACTTGTGATATTTAGGTTGTAGCGGGCTCAGCTTCAAAGTTAGAGTGTAGCTATGGTGTCATATGAAACTAGAAAAGCGTTTCCATCCACTTGTTTTTAATGCACATTTTCAATTAAAAACCTGACCGCTGAAGTGGAAACACTGAAAATTTGAAAAAAGAATCTTAAAATATAGCATGTTTTTCTCTGTTGTCTGATGTGTGAAAGTTGGTGTATCGATAAAATCAAAATGAAACAGATTTACGATCTTGAATGCAGGACTTTTATTTGTAGTGGAGTATTTTCACAGTGTGGTATTAGTACTTTTACTGCAGTAAAGTATCTGAATACTTAGTGATACTACTACTCAGTTAATTAGAGAATAAAGGGTGGAAGTGTTTTTATGCTGCAGGTGTTTCCCTTTAGAAATGTGTGATATGTGACCGTCCTTCCTGATGATTAACCCTTAGGACGCTGCCGCCGTCCCATCACTATGACAACGACCCTGCAGGAGCATCGGCAGCTCCCATCTACAGCACCGTTAGACCGCGAGGTGTACCTCACAGCCTGCCGCTCTCTGCCACGCCCATCTATGAGCCGCCATCGGTACCCAATCACAGGCTGGGGGAGGGACCGCCGTCGCTAAGCAACAGCGGAGAGTATCACCTGATGCCAGGTAAGAGGAGAGGAGGAAAGGAAGGAATTGAGAGAGAAACGTGATGAGATGAATAAGTGACAGAGTGAGTGCTCTCTCTTCCAGCTACACGTCTCTCACCAACTGACGATGACTATGAAGAGTTCTCCTGTTCAGTCTCAGACATCAGCAGCCTCTGCTCACCTGGAGGCATCGGTCAGTACACCTGGACAGTCTGTCCTCAGCTTTTAAAGGGACAGTCCTCCTCTTTGCTGTCTTGTTTACAGGTGTCTGTCCTCGCTGTTTGATCTGGAGTTTAAAATCTCACTGTTTGTTTTAAGGCTGATCCCTTCCCACATCTTTCTTCCCTTTTCCTACTTCTCATCGAGGATTGTTGGCCCTGTTCACACCTGGCATTAACGTGCGTCTCCACTTGTGATCAGATATCACTTCCCCGCTCTGTATGCAAATAAACACGTTCATCATTTCTGTTTGCAAAGACTAAATGCCTCGTTGTTTTTAACCGACGGGAGGCAGTAATGCACTTCCTGTGCCGAGTCCCCCGGAAATTAAAAGAAGAACAAATCAAAACAAGAAAGGGGCTGTATTCTAAACCTTTATACTATACTAGCAGTACGTACTGATTTGACCAAAATGTAGTATGCAAACAAAAGCAAAATCTACAGTATGCCAAAAATACCCGGATGTCGTACTGATTTGGAAAAAATCATACTGCAAAATACATCACTTCATACTGCATACTACTCAGGAACGCAGTATGTACTGTATACTGTATACTGCATACTGCGTTCGTCAGTAGTATGTAGTATGTAGTAGGCGGTTTCGAATACAGCCAGGGTCTATCCACCTTATTTCTAGCCCCCATGATGCCTTGCATGAATTATGGGCGCAACCTCTGGTGCGTCGTGTCACTTAACCAGAGCCGCCGTTTTCATTGGTAACGGTATGCTAATCCTCTCTCCTAGAGCGATTGTATTAAAAAATCTAGTGAAACGTGTGTGAACAACACCTATTACACCTCAAACAGGATAATATGATCATAGCTCAGCCTTCTACTATGGAGGGATGGGAGGACGACCTGAAGAAATGGCCTCAGATAAACTACACTAGCATATTTAGCTACTTTATTGCTACAGACGGTGAAGCGATGAACATTCTGAAAAGCTCTTAGGCAGATCAGTACTTCCACGGTAACAAGGTTTTGATTTTTTCTACACACAGATAACCGTACTTAAACTATTCTTAGTCTAATGCTGCCCTGCACTCCATGCCACAAACTGCCTTACATTTTAAACTGTACAGAAAATAGTGAAAGTAACTGGCTGTCATTAAACCAACGCTACGATGCTGTGTCCTCCCTACACATGAAATCATACCTGATGTTCTCCTGGCTCTGCTGTCAGTCCTTTTAAGGATCCGACGTCTCTTCTCAGCTGGTCTTTCGTAGCCCAACCACAAAGTAGGATACGGGTTTTCCTCCGTTGGCATTTTGTTGACTAAATGAAATGAGCACACATAACGAGGTCTCTTGTAGTGTATGCAATTTCGGATGAAGCCCAGGTGTAAACAGGGTCGACCCCCGTCTCTCAGCGTTTACGTGACATCATCCTTTAACGCTCTCTGTGTGTATAAATACTTCATTCTGTGTATTTAAACTGTGTATTTGAATGTATTTGTGTCTTTTTCAGGGTTTAACTGTCGTGTTCAGAAGCCCAGAGGACCCCGAGATCCTCCAGCTGAGTGGAGCCGACTGGAGAGATGAACTGGTTAAACTGGACTTCACTGGTTTCCAGTAGACTGTTAGACCGGACCAGTTCATTAAAGAGGATTCTTATATTTAGAATTGAACTGGAGGGAGCTGGACTGTCAAGACTTTGTGTTATGATGTGATATGTTGTGTTGTTCATCTGACGTCAGATCTGATCTGATATCTGTAAATATTTCTGCTCTTCATGTTAACCATCTGTGTACTTTATAAATGTTTTATTTTTAACCTCTTAAGCTCCAGGGTGCTGGAATGTGTGGTTCGCAAAATACATACCCAAAATAAATCAAGAATAGCTCCACAACTACCAGGTCTATATGCATGATCTTGGTCTCTATGGATAGGTAAGACCGCAGAGAATTCATCCCCAGTGTCAGTAACATTTTGACTGTTACTATGTCTGAGTAAATTGTGATGAAGCAAAGGAAAAATTTAAATTTTTATCCTCACCTAAAATGTTTTCTAGATTAGACAGTGGATAACACCATTATAGCAATGATGCCATGCACAAAGATGCCACTGAATTCATTCAGCAACTCCTTGACTACAACTGTGCCAAAGCAGATATAAATAACACAAAGCACATAGATTCTACAAAGGTTTTAGTAAGGATAGGACCAGGCAGACTCTCCATTTGGCCACTTGGATACCCAAAGTGTGCCAAATGGGTTTTCTACCTCTTGAAAGGGAATCTGGCTCTAAAATACTACTGATATCCACTACAGGAGGCGATGTGCACACAATGGAGCCTTTGGCCAAGACATTTACCCTGTGCATCATCACATTCTACCATTGTGCACGGTATAAAATCAATAGAAAACAACTAAATTGTATAATTTTGACTCCAAATGGAGTAGCTTTATTATAATAATGAAATAAATGATGTATAGTAAAACTAAAACAATAATAACAAATAAGATCAATAACAATGTAAATAAAATAACAAAAAAAGAATCCAAAGTCAAGTATATACATTCAATATAAAAACGGTCAAAAATATTATAAAGTAAAAATACAATTTCTCGTGTGTTGATTTTGTAACTAAAATATTGAAATCAATGCCAAATAAACATTTTTTGGACAAAAAACACTTAGAGTGTTGTTTTAGTAGCGTTAAGGCCTCGTCTGTTAGAAACAACGCAGGACCTTTCAATCATATTTTATACATATTATTCTGCATAATGAGTATGTAGTAAGGACCAGTGTGTAACATTTAGAGGGATCTATTAGCAGATATGGAATATAATGTTAATAAGTATGTTTTCTTTAGTGTATATCACCTGATAATAAGAATCGTTGTGTTTCCGTTAGCTTAGAATGAGCCGTTTATATCTACATAGGGAGCGGGTCCTCTTCATGTTGCACCGCCATGTTTCTACAGTTGCCCAGAACGGGCAAACCAAACTCTGTTAACTTTTCCTGCTTGGGCCGAGTCGATAACGTTACTC
Source organism: Adelosebastes latens (assembly GCA_916700685.1). Classification (NCBI taxonomy): domain Eukaryota; kingdom Metazoa; phylum Chordata; class Actinopteri; order Perciformes; family Sebastidae; genus Adelosebastes; species Adelosebastes latens. The sequence goes on along the minus strand of CAKAKR010067959.1, from coordinate 8,199 downwards.
GCTCCCGTCGTCGCCGCCTCTCTCTCTCTCTCTCTCTCTCTCTCTCTCTCTCTCTCTCTCTCTCTCTCTCTCTCTCTCTCTCGCGCTTCACCACTCAGTTCCCACGTACAAACACACTCTACACACTGACTCTGCTCCAGATGGCTCTAGAGAGGAAGATTCACGTTTTCTCCAACACGCTTGGCACACGAAGAGGCTTCAGTTGGTTGAATCTCCTCTTCTCACCACTAGATACCGCCAGATCCTACACACTGGACCTTTAATTATATTTTGATGCTCATACTTTTGTATTTTTACTGAAGTAAACATGTTGAATGCAGGACTTTTACTTGTAACAGAGTATTTCTACTCTGTAGTATTAGTACTGTTAGCTGACCACCAGGAGGCAGCAGAGACACATGAAACACCAGCATGTGTGTGTGTGTTTATAATACTGTAAGATGATGAAGTTACAGCTACATACACACACACACACACACACACACACACACACAGTGAATTAGTATCAGAGCCAAGACGAGTGTAGAGGAAGAGAAAGAACACACTCAGAGAGGAAGAAGGTGGTTTCAATTAAACCTTTGGCTTGACTGGACTGTGTGTGTGTGTGTGTGTGTGTCTGCGTGTGTGCGTGCATGCGTGCATGCGTGTGTGTGTGACATCATAGGTTACAAAAGATAGCAGACGTGATTCAACACACACACAACCTGTACAACATGCTGTAACCGTGTGTTTTCTGTGTTTGTGTGTGTGTGTTAAATCCTTTGCAACCACAAGACCTTCCTGCACTCCCATCATGCTTTGCTGCAAGCATAGGACCTTTCCAACACACACACACACGCACACACTTCTACTTGTCTGTCACTCATTCTGATTCTTTAAAACCACTAAGTGCAACTCTCTGACTGCCAGCTGTGTGTTGGGAACTACTGGCAATAAATGTAGAGTGTGTGCTTTATGGCAGCCACACACACACACACACACACACACACACACACACACACACAGTCAGGTCGTGGGTGTTGTCTCTGTGAATGGAGGAGAGACCACAGGCATCCAGATAGAAATAGACGGAGGTGATGGAGGAAATTAATAAAAAATGAGTTGTTGTGTCATGATGTCTGTGATTGTGGTGGAAAGTAAGTAAGTACTCAAGAACTCAAGAACCGCACTTAAAGCTTCAGTAGGCAGAACGTTTTTGGCATCACTGGGCAAAAATTCCATAATGACTTTTCACTTTAACGCAACGACGTAACGCCACAACACCACAACGCAACAACGGAACGCAACAACGGAAGGCAATACAACAATGGAACGCAACAACGGAGCGCAACACAACAATGGAACGCAACAGCGGAACACAACAGTGGAAAGCAACAACATAAAGCAATAAAGTCACACAACAAAGTAATGCAACAAAGTAATGCAACAAAGTAACACAAAAACGTAAGGCAACAGCGTAACACAACAACATAAAGCAATAATGCCACACAACAAAGTAACGCAACAAATAATGCAACAACGTAACGCAACAACCATAAATAAATAACAACCACCCTTAGCGGACTTTCTTACGAAACGTAACGTGACGAAACGTTTACATTTGGTTTCACACGGGACACAAACAGCGGTCTCCATGGTGAAAGTCGTGTGTTTGTTTGACCCACCTGTCCTTAGCGGAGTTTGGTCAGCGCCCCTCAGCATCGGAGACGGACACACGGGGTTCCCCTCTTGCGTTACTTTTGGACGGACCGGGGACGGCGTGTCAATATACACTCGTTACATGCATAGTGTCCTCTCAAAATAAACTTCCATTTTCACAGCAAGTTAGGTTTAGGCAACACAACCACTTAGTTAGTGTTAGGAAACGGTCATGGTTGACGTTAACTTCACTGACTCATATGACTCACGGGACTGACGATACCGACGAGTCACGTGACTAAAGACTGACATGACAAAATAAGTCAACGCTACTTTTAGTTTCCCACGGGACACGAACAGCCGTCTCCTGGTTGAGAAGAGAGAGAGAGTGATGAGAGTTAACGGGGAAGAGAGAGAGAGAGAGTGATGAGAGAGTTAACGGAGAAGAGAGGGAGAAACTTGGATGATAGAGTGATGAGAGAGTTAACCGAGAAGAGAGGGAGAAACTTGGATGATAGAGTGATGAGAGAGTTAACGGAGAAGAGAGGGAGAAACTTGGATGATAGAGTGATGAGAGAGTTAACGGAGAAGAGAGGGAGAAACATGGATGATAGAGTGATGAGGGTTAACGGAGAAGAGAGGGAGAAACATGGATGATAGAGTGATGAGAGAGTTAACGGAGAAGAGAGGAAGAGTGGTGTGAGATGGGAAAAGAAAGTGATGAAGAGAGAGAGAGATGAGACGGACTGATAGAGTGATGAAAAAAGACAGATAGTGATTTAAGAGAGAGAGAGGAGTCGTCCTGCCACCGGGCCTTGTTGCTAGGCAACTGAGCAGCTCCTCTTTGAAGTTTTCCCTCATTGTTTTTTTTTTTTTTTTTTTGAACAATCAGGTCAGAGCGAGGCTCAGCGGTAACCATGGTAACCACCTCAGCAACCAAGCCTGGCGGCCGTCCCGCCATCGACCAGAGACAGAGAGAGAGATGGAGAGCTTTTCTGCCCTGAGTGAAGGCTCTCAGGCGGACTGTCCTGTCAACATGTGCTTCAACTAGCCGTCAGAAGACATCCGGTTGTAAACACAACATCTAATGTATAATCATCTGATAGGTAGCGGTGGAGAGTGGGGTACAAGTACTTGTACTTTTCTTGAGTATTTTCATTTTCTGTGATGAAAGCCTTGTGTTTGTTGGATTGTCACATGTTTTTTGTTGACATTTGTGACGTGTTTTCTGTAGCTGTTTCCGTACGTGTTTTACTTAGTTTACGTACTTATTTTAAGCCCAACCATGATGTTTTCCCTTAACCTAACTATGTGGTTTTCTTGCTTGAACCTGACTGTGGACATTTGCGTTGCGAACAAATAACATGCAAAAAGCGGCGCTAAAAACGCAAAAATGCATATTTATGACGCACAAAATGTCCATGTAACGGACATCGGACTTAAGAGACCCGTGTTCGAGACTGTTGGTGAACCGTGTTTTGTTTTGTAAGTTAAGTTAGTGACGTTTGTCACGTTACAACAATTGTCGCGTTTTTTGTTGACGTTTATGACGTGTTTTCCGTAGTTGTTTCCGTACGTGTTTTACTTAGTTTACGTACTTATTTTAAGCCCAACCAGGATGTTTTCCCTTAACCTAACTAAGCGTTTTTCTTGCCTGAACCTGAATTGCGGGCATTTGCATTGCGTACAAATGACACGCTAAAACACTCAAATGCGTACTCATGACACGCGAAATGTCCGTGTAATGTCGTGGTATTTACACGCCTTCCCTCGAGACCGGTTTGCTACACCAGAACCCCAGAACGAAAACTTTGAAAAGGGAATTTTAACATTAAGAGTAACTTAAAACTGGAGTGTGATCAGTGTGACGTGGTTGTGTTTTCAGCTTTAAGTGTGTTTGGGTTCTGGTTAATAAACTGTCTCACACACACACACACACACACACACACACACACACACACACACACAAGCACACACAGATGTGTTGGATATCAGTCAAACCTCAGAGAAGTAAAAATAAATAAAAACAGACACACACAGAATTCATTCAGTTCTGCGGCTTCGACCTCGTAAACACACACACACACACACACACACACACACACACAACCACACACACGGGTCCAGATGTTGGGTAATAGTAGCAGGGATGTAAAAGGAGGAAGCATACAGTAGGTCCTGCAACCACAAACACACACACACACACACACACAGAGGCCTATTGTCATGCATGCCGCTGGCTGTTTCACGCCGACTTAAAGAGATTAACGGGCGATCGGCATCAATTTACACTGAAGAGAGAAAGGGGGGGAGGTGTGAGAGACGATGGAGGGTGGGGAGGGGGGAGAAAATGTTTTTAGAGAGTAAAAGCAAAACAAGATAGAGGAAGAGAGACAGATAATGTTGTAAATTCCCCTTTCAGAGTTTCCATCCAGATGTAGTTTAAATTCTAGTCTCCATAAAACCTTCAAAATAAAAGCTGACTGATGTCTTGTTTCCTGTTGTGTGAATATCAGTATAATATCTACAACCAGCTGTTCGGTGCCATTAAAGCACCACAGAAGATGAAGAGGGGATTCAAAGAGCTCAAACTGATAGTTTCATGTATTAATGTGTGGAAGGTTACAGCCTCCTCGTCATTTATTCACTAAATCTGTTTCTGTTTTTATCCTCACAACTACTTTTTAATTTCCTGTGTTTCCACTCTGTTTTTTTTTTTATTTCAAGCACAGATTGAAAAGGAGCATAAAAGGTGGATGGGAACATCTACTGGAGGATTAAACCATTCTACACATTATGTAACATAAACCTCAGGAAAAAGGTAATCAATTCATTTTATTACATTTTTACTTCCACATACAGTTCTGCTCTTCTTCTTCTGGACGGACACAAAGTCTGATGCTCTCTGCCCGACTGGAGGCAGAAATACCTTCACTAAGGAAAGGAAACACATTAAAAGGAACAAAGTAAAATGAACTGAAAGGAAACAAAGTAAAGGGAAAGGAAAGTAAACAAAGTAAAAGGAAACAAACTAAAAGGAAAGGAAACAAAGTAAAAGGAAAGGAAACATGGTAAAAGGAAAGGAAACAAACTAAAAGGAAAGGAAACAAAGTAAAAGGAAGTAAAAGGAAATGAAAGGAAACAAGGTAAAAGGTAAGGAAACAAAGTAAAAGGAAAGGAAAGGAAACAAAGTAAAAGGAAAGGAAAAAAACTAAAAGGTAAGGAAATTAAACAAATTAAAGGAAAGGAAACAAATTAAAAGGAAAGGAAAGGAAAGGAAATAGTGCAAAAGGAAAGGAAAGTAAACAAAGTAAAAGGAAATGAAAGGAAAGGAAACAAAGTAAACGGAAAGGAAAGGAAACAAACTAAAAGGAAAGGAAACAGTGTAAAATGAAAGGAAAGGAAACAAAGTAAAAGGAAATGAAAGGAAAGGAAATGAACTAAAAGCAAAGCAAAAGAAACAAACTAAAAGGAAAGGAAAGAGGAAACAGTGTGAAGAATAGAGAAGGCGTAGATGAAAAGAGGAGAGGGCTAGACCCCTCAAGTGGCTTCAATTAAGTAAATTACAGAGAGAGAAAGAGAGAGAGAGAAAGAGGGAGAAGGAAAAACCAGAACTGTCAGACCCGGAGCTGATTACAGGGTGAACCCTCAGAGCCTCGCAGGATCTAACCTCCAGTCTAAACCTGAACCTGAACCCAGCCCCGGGTCCCGGTTATTTTAGGCTCCAGCTGCTGGAAACACTGAGTCTGCTGCTTCAGACCACAGCAGCAGGTCTGAAGGCCACGAGTCTCTCTCAGTATCGGAATCTATGAGCCCCAAACAGACCGTATTTATATATAGATATTTATATTTATATATATATATGTATATATATATACTGTATATACATATATATATCAGAATAATCCACCTCAGCTCTGGTTCAGAGTCTCCTGGACGTCACTTGGAAATCAAAGAGTTTATTTTGTCTATCAAAGATTAAGACTCAGACACACCAGGCTGACATCAGAGAACTAGCGGCGATGAAGGCCGACTGTGTTTTTTAGCCAAAAAGTTGCATTTGAACACACCGCAAAGACGACTGCCGCTGATTCAACATGCTGGATTAGCCGAAAAAACTCTGACACAGCCCGACTAGAGCCGACGGTGCGAGACACACCGCAAAACCTGGACAGACGCTCACCGACGGACCCAAACTGTCTGACAGCCGACCGTCGGCTCGGTGTGTCAGGACCTGAACTCAGCCAGTAAACTTGAACTGGGGGTCCAACAACATCTGTAACTCTCCAAAACCGACAATGAGACGTTCACTTTTTATTTCATGATGTCACTTTTCATGACAGTGGTGATGTCACTGCCCTCTCACCTTTCAGCCAATCACAAGCCCCCTGCCTCAACAAACTGCTACCAGAATTAGCCGGTTGTCTACCTGTCTGTCTGTCTGTCTGTCTGACTGACCCTCTACCTGTCTACCTGTCTGTCTGTCTGACTAACCCTCTACCTGTCTACCTGTCTGTCTGTCTGTCTGTCTGTCTGTCTGACTAACCCTCTACCTGTCTGTCTGTCTGTCTGTCTGTCTGTCTGACTGACTAACCCTCTACCTTTCTACCTGTCTGTCTGTCTGTCTGACTAACCCTCTACCTGTCTGTCTGTCTGTCTGACTGACTAACCCTCTACCTTTCTACCTGTCTGTCTGACTAACCCTCTACCTGTCTACCTGTCTGTCTGTCTTTCTACCTGTCTGTCTGTCTGTCTGTCTGTCTGACTAACCCTCTACCTGTCTCACTGTCTGTCTGTCTGTCTGTCTGTCTGTCTGTGTCATTGTCTCTCTGATGGAGTTGTAGCCGGCAGCAGCTCGTCTGACTCTGACTCATCAGCCTGTCAGGATGTGACTAATCTGTAATCACACACACACACACGTGTACGTTTTTTACAGATGTTTTTAAATAAACTGTGAACATCCTCTAATTCCTCCCCAACCACCAAGAAGTAAGAAGGAAGTAGGCCTATGCTTTTCCACATCTAAAGTATAATAAAAAATGTAAAGTCAATGTTTGATTGAGTATATTTTAACTATGTCAGTATACTCACAGTATATTTCTGTAACCATAAGAAAGTACCTTTTTATTTAAAGTAACAATACGTTGTGAGTCTATTGTTAGTGGTTTAGGCTACTAATGAGTTGGCCTGTATATATATATATACTGTATATATATAGAGAGAGAGAGCTCAACAGTGAATTAAAATGGTATTAATGTACTGTTTGGTTTCATTTTCAAATCTTATAAATAAGGGTTTAGAGTGGCTAAATTTGGATTTATGAATATAAATTTTGCTAAAATTATGATCAAATTTATTATATATTATATTATATTATATATGATATCAAATTTGTATTTATTTATTTATTTATTATATTAATATTAATTAGATTAACCTACAGCTAACTAGATTAACATAAAGCTAACTAGCTTAACATAAAGCTAATTAGCTTAACATAAAGCTAACTAGATTAATATAAAGCTAATTAGCTTAACATAAAGCTAATTAGATTAACATAAAGCTAACTAGCATAATTTAAAGCTAATTAGCTTAACATAAAGCTAACTAGCTTAATGTAAAGCTAATTAGCTTAACATAAAGCTAATTAGATTAACATAAAGCTAACTAGCTTAATTTAAAGCTAATTAGCTTCACATAAAGCTAACTAGATTAACATAAAGCTAACTAGATTAACATAAAGCTAACTAGTTTAACATAAAGCTAACTAGCTTAATTTAAAGCTAATTAGCTTAACATAAAGCTAACTAGATTAACATAAAGCTAACTAGATTAACATAAAGCTAACTAGTTTAACATAAAGCTAGCTAGTTTAACATAAAGCTAACTAGCTTAATTTAAAGCTAACTAGTTTAACATAAAGCTAACTAGATTAATATAAAGCTAACTAGATTAATATAAAGCTAACTAGATTAACCTACAGCTAACTAGATTAACCTACAGCTAACTAGATTAACATAAAGCTAACTAGTTTAACATAAGGCTAACTATCTTAACATAAAGCTAACTAGTTTAACATAAAGCTAACTAGCTTAACATAAAGCTAACTAGCTTAACATAAAGCTAACTAGATTAACCTAAAGCTAACTAGCATAACGTAAAGATAACTAGATTAACCTAAAGCTAACTAGATTACTATAAAGCTAACTAGATTAACATAAAGCTAACTAGATTAACCTAAAGCTAACTAGCATAACGTAAAGATAACTAGATTAACCTAAAGCTAACTAGATTACTATAAAGATAACTAGATTAACCTAAAGCTAACTAGATTACTATAAAGATAACTAGATTAACCTACAGCTAACTAGATTAACATAAAGCTAACTAGTTTAACATAAAGCTAACTAGCTTAACATAAAGCTAACTAGCTTAACATAAAGCTAACTAGATTAACATAAAACTAACTAGATTAACCTACAGCTAACTAGATTAACATAAAGCTAACTAGATTAACATAAAGCTAACTAGTTTAACATAAAGCTAACTAGCTTAACATAA